>NW_026505380.1:0-16366 GCF_026875155.1 Cherax quadricarinatus
AGCCCACCTACAAAATCACAAGTATAATTCAGACACCACAAAATTCAAAAAAATCCAGCACTGAAAAACACCTCAAAACCTTTACAAACGATACAACACGCTAATATGATTAGATACCATAATATCCACAGCACACTATAAACAACGCCTTCAAGGTATATTTTAGACTAGTATGTGGTACTGCTGCTAATATTAGATTAAATTTTTACGGTACCAGCTTTTCATGTTTGATTTCAATCTTGTTTATTGCTTATGGAGTATTTCCTCTAACATCAGGATACATCTACATGGTTTTGAAGCACTTTTATAAACACCTGTGTAAGAAGGAAAAACTTCACAATAACCTCCATGAGTAAGAAGCTTTTCCATAAAACTCTTACGTAGATATGAAACTCATGAACACCGTAATTTACCTGTGTGATGAAGATTACTTGAAATACCTGCGTGAGTATAAAGCCCTTCCGTTGGTATGAAACACATATATTACACCTGCATGGGCAAGCAGCTGTCATATGAACACTTGTGTGAGTATAAGGCGCCTTCATAAGCATCTACATGAGCAGGAACCATTTTTATCAATATCTGCTTGGGCATGAATTCAGCACTTCCATAAAACACCTGCGAGAGGATGAAACACTTTAGAGAACCCCTGCATATTGGTTGTTTGTTGTCAACCTTCATACTTGCACAGCAGTGATGAAAAACTCTTGGAGGACCTAGCACTTATTAAGTGAATCTATCCACAGCTGTTGCATTAGAGTAAATAACAAAAAAAGGCACAGTACCGTGACTGGAACAATACACAAATAACCCGCCGTCCTGCTCCACTTCTGGTTAATGTGACTTTGTAATGGTCCAAGTCGGACCGAAACGTCGTCGTAAGCTTCTCTTATGTGCGGGTTATTTGTGTGTTGCATTAGAGTTCCGCCAGAGCCGAGCTGGTAAACTGCAGGACAAAAGTACTGTACCCAGTAAGACCAGGAAACGAGCGAGGCAGAATGAGTAATATTGAGCTAGGCTAAGTTACTCAGATCATTCTCCTTCACGATGGTGTAAATGTACAGGTGGCGCATCAGGCTCAAAACCCATTTAGTGTGAAATACCAAATAAACGAACACACACGCGCACACGCATGAGCGGGCTAGCGCCCGACACATCAGTCCAAGAAATCAGCGCTGGTATCGCATCTGTGGGAACAACTGATTGATCCTCAGTACACTGTACACTTATCGGTTACCTTTACGATAGTATAAATCTCTAGTGTTTCCTGAAATAACTTTTTACGGAATTCCCGTCACTTGGGCTCATGATAGCTAGTTTGTGTGGTACTCTCTTGTCTGTCACGGGACGCACTGAATGTTGGTCACTCACTCACTTTTTTCTTAGGTATAACAAAGCATTCGATGTCGTTGACGTCACATGTCAATTTTTGGATGGCTCCATATATACAGTCGTTTAGAATACCTACGTAGCTCCGCAGTCACATCAGTTTTGGTTCTTTTATGACAAAAAGCCACTGCCACATAGCAGCTGAACTCCCTAATAAACCATACGAAGTGTCAGAAAATGTTTGCTAGTGACTTGAAGGAACAAAAACAATTGGGCATAGTATAAAAACGAACACTCACAAAAGCCAAAGGAAATGTTTGAAAGTAGACCAAGATGATGGTATTAGCAGTAGAGGTAAACTTTCTATAGGATTTCAATAGAAGATATTTGACAGACTAAGAAAAAGCAGAAACCAACTACTGGAGCTGATTGCTGGTTAATTGAAAGTCAGTACAGTAGCTGGAATTGGACACTCTCAGACACATCTAAGGAGTAAGGGCCAACACTCAAGCATTCACTTCTCTTACAACCCCATCTATAAATATATTGAACAACCATGGTGACATCACACATCCTGGGAAATAATTTCCCTCTCTCCTACATACTCTAACCTGAACCTCACTATCCTCGTAGAAAACCTTTCACCGCTTAAAATAGCCTACCTCCTATTCCATACATTTGCAACATCTGCTACATTGTCCCCTTATCCACCCTGTAATACACCTTTTCCAAATCCATAAAAGCCACAAAACCCTCTTTGCCCTTATCTAAATACTGTTCACCTATATGTTTCACTTGGTCTACACACCCCCTACCCTGCCTAAAGCCTCCTTGTTCATCTGCTATCCTACTCTCCGTCATACTCTCAGTTCTTTCAATAATAACTCTACCATACGTTTTACCAGGTATGATCAACAGACTTATTCCTCTATAATATTTGCACTCTCTATTGTCCCCTTTATCGTTATACAAAGGAACTTTATACAAAGTCTGAGGCAGCTGCGGTGAAAAGCTCTGTTCCACAAGGCACAGTACTCGCTCCCGTTCTATTCCTCATCCTCATATCTGACAGACAGAGATGTAAGCCATAGCTTCCGTGTCTTCCAATGCAGATGACACCCGGATTGGCATGACAGTGACCTCCATCCAAGACACCGCAAGATTCCAAGCGGACATCAGCCAAATCTTCAAATGGGCCACTCAAAACAATATGAAGTTCAGTGAAGGGAAATTTCAACTACTCAGATATGGAAAACTTGAGGAAATTAAAACTGTATCAGGGTATACGACAAATTCTAACCATACAATAGAGCGAGAAAGTAATGTGAAGGACCTGGGAGTGGTAATGTCAGAGGATCTCGCCTTCAAAGCCCAACAACAATGTATCTACCGTATCTGCTAGGAAAATGATAAGATGGATAATGAGAACCTTCAAAACTAGGGACGCCAAGCCCATGATGATTCTCTTCAAATCGTTTGTTTCTCTAGGCTGGAATACTGCTGTACACTAACTGCCCCCTTCAAGGCAGGCAAAATTGCTGACATGGAGAGTGTGCAAAGAACTTTCACGGTACACGTAAGTAAGATAAGGGACCTAAATTACTGGGAACGGTTGAAGGCTCTTGATTTGTATTCCCTGGAAAGCAGGCGAGAAAGATGCATGATAATATATACCTGGAAAATCCTAGAGGTATTAGTACCGAACTTGCACACGAAAATCACTCTATATGAAAGCAAAAGACTCGGCAGGAGATGTAACATTCCGCCAATGAAAAGCAGGGGCGCCACGAGTACACAGACAACACAATAAGTGTCCGGGGCCCAAGACTGTTCAACTGCCTCCCAGTATACATAAGAGGGATTACCAGTAGACCCCTGGCTGTCTTCAAGAAGGCACTGGACAGGCACCTTAATTAAGTCAGTACCTGACCAGCCGGGCTGGTACTGCGGCCAACAGTAACAGCCTGGTTAATCAGACCCTGATCCACCACGAAGTCTGGTCTCAGACCGAGCCGCGGGGGTATTGACCCCCGAAACCCTCTCCAGGTAATCTCCAGGTAATGCTCTCTTCCAGTCCCTAGGTACCTTACCCTCTTCCATACATTTATTAAATAAAAGCACCAACCACTCCAGAACTATATCCCCACCTGCTTTTAACATTTCTATCTTTATCCCTGGCTTCTTGGACCTCTTGGGGGGGCCATGGTCCTTCCCACCCCAAATTTGGGCAACTTTACCAAAACCCCCGGAAATTTTATACCCCTTTTTTGGGCTTTGGCATTTTTGAACGCTTTCCGAATTTTTGCTGTGTTGAATTTGATACGGACAACCTTTAAATTTTGTTTTGCCCAGTTCCCGGAGTTTACTTTAAAAATTTAGTTTGTGTTTTTATTCTTTTACCTTTCATTATTTTTTGATTGCCAGTTCCCAGCTCATACCTTTTTTGGGTATTTATGAAATTGTTTATATTTTTGAAACTTGAAGTTCAAAATTTTGGACCAGTCCCTGGACCTTATTACCTTGAAATTTTTGATAGCCCAAAAAGGGGTATTTAATAAAAATTTAAACTTCCCCCCCACAATTTGGTTTTAAATCTTTTTATTTCCCCCACGGGGAAAATTCCCCAATTAAAAACCCCCTCCTCACTTAAAAAAATTTTATTCCATTTCCCATCAAAAATTTCCCTTCAACACTCTTCCATCCTAAAAATTTCCCCCATTTTTTGTTTCCCAGGACAATTTCTAACTCTTTCCGCCCTTTTTATTTCCTTTCCCTTTTGTTGAACCCAAAATTTTTCAAAATCTGAAAAAGGGGGACCTTAAGTTTTCTTCCTCAGTTTTTCCATAAACCCAAAAATAAAACCCGGCCCTAACGCTCCCCTTCCCCGTCGTCACAACCCCCATTTAAACCTCCTGACTGATTCCTTTTTCCCCCGGCGGTACCCCACCTTTGCACCCTTCCTTTGTTTTCCTGTCTTTCCCCCAGTTATCCTAATCCTTGGGGAACTGGAAAAAAGTTTTCTCCGAAAAGAAACCCTTTTTCCCCCCCCCCGTTTTCGATCTCGCCCCGGGAAAAAACTCCATAGGTTTTGCACGGGTTTCCCCATTTTTAAAAACCCCTTTTGGTTTTTTGAAAGTTTTCCTTCTGGGTGCCCAACTCTTTTTTGGGGTTCCCCCCTCGGGGGTGCGTTGCTTTGGGGGTGGTGGTGGTGTTGTGTGTGTGTGTGTGTGTGTTGTGTGGTTGTGTGTGTGGTGTGTGTTGTGTGTTTTGTGTTGTTTTGGTGGTCTGTTGTGTCTGTGTGTGTTGTGTGTGTCGGGGTTTGTCTTGTTTCGGCTTTTTGTGTTGTCTGTTCTGTCTGGTGCGGAAATTAACACGGGAAAATTTTTACAGTAAAAAAAAAAAAAAAACTAGGAAAAGTTTACACTGACCCAAAAATACGATTAGATGGGGGGATAACACCAAAAACCTTGATTTGACCAGTTACCTTAGAAAAATTTAGATGAAAGATTCACAAATGATCAATATTTGTTGATAGGTTAAAATGAAGAAACAAATGAGTTTTGTGGCACTAAAAAATTGTAGGTAGGAAATATTGAAGTTGAGCAAATTTTACTTTAAAAGAGAGGAACAGGGGAAAATTTAAGCAGAAAAGGTTTTAAACTGATTAGAAGAAAAAGGAAGGGGATGTGGGGAATAAAGGGTAGAAAAGGTAAAAAAAGGACAAAGGGAAAACAGGGATTGGAAGCATGGGGGCCCGGAAAAGGCGATGGGGTTTACAAGGGGGAAAAGGGTTTTTAAAGGGGAAAAGTTTGGGGAAAATTTAAAGAAAGTAAAAAAAAATTTGGGAAAGTGGAGGCGAGATTGAAAAGGGGGAACAAAAAATGGAAAAGGGGGGGCTAATTTTTAAAAGGGAAAAATTTTTTTTTAAAAAAAATTTTTTTTTTAAAAAAAAAATTTTTTTGTTTTTTTTTAAAAAATTTAAAAATTTATTCTTTTTTTGTATTTAAAATACTTTTTTTAAATTAAAACACAAAAAAATTTTAATTTTTTAAGGGGTAACCCTTTGTCTTTTGATTAAAAAAAAAAAATAAGTTTTAAAAAATTAAAAAAATTTTAAAAGAAACAAAGGAGAAATAATTTTTTAAAATAAATTAAATCAATTACTAAAAAAAAATTTTCTTTAATCAATAAAAATTTTTAAAAATAAAAAATTTGGGGGGAAATTAAATTTTTTTGAAAAAAAGGAAAAAAATAAAAAAAAAGATGTGAATAAACAAACAAAAACAAAAAAAAACAAAACAAAAAAAAAAAAAAACAAACCGCTTTTAGGGGTTTTTTGGAAACCAAAAAATAAAAAAAAAAACCCATGGGAAAATAAACAAAAAAAAAAGACACAAAAGGCACCCCATTTTTAAAAAACAAATAAAAAAAAAAATTTTAATTTCCCGTATTTGCTTGAAATATGAAAAGGAATTTTTGGGGTGAAGAAGAAATTTTATTCCCCTCTTCTTTCCTATTAATCCCGACCAAAAATTAAATTTTTTCATTTTTGGGGGGAAAAAAATTTTTTTAAACCACCTGGGAAAGGGGGGGGTTGAATCTTCGGGAAAAAAAAATTTATAAATTTTTTAAATTAAATAATAATTTTTAATTTAAAATAATTTAATTTAAATTTAAAACCCCAAATTTAAATATTTTAAAAAAATAATATATATAAATATAAATTATATAATATATAAAATTTTTATATATATAACATTAATATAAAAATATAAATTATTTTATATATAAATACATTATATTTTATAAATTTTATATAAAATATAAATTTTAAAAATAATAATTATATAATAATATTTTTATATAAAAATATATATATATTATATTAAAAATTTTAAAATATTATAAAATTTATATAATAATATTTTCAATTTCGGCCGTCTCCCACCGACGCGGGACCCCCCCCCCCCGAAAAAAAAACTTTCACCATCATTCTTTCCATCATGTTTTGCCAGACGGGCCCCGATACTACATTCAAAAAGCAAAAATTCTCACCCCTTTAAGTGACATAAATCTCCAAGATAAATGTTACACAGACAGATTAAATGGTTTTTCAAAAAAACCCCCATTACAGAAGAAAAGATTTTGAGACTTGTTTATTACATAAAAAAAGTAGAAGGCAAGTGAGAAGGGAGGGAAAGGGGGAACAGGGGGCTAACAAAATTTTGAAGGGAGGGGGTTAGAGAAAGGGGGAAGGGACTTTATGGGGAACGCACTTGGTTTGAAGGCAGGGCGTGGAGGGGAGGTATGAGGGAAAAGGGGGTGGTGAAGGCAGTTTGGGGGGGACTCGGCATAGGACGAAATCCGAATCAAGGATTCGTAATGGAAGACTCCTATTCGATATATCTCACAGGTGAAGGGACTTAAAGGGGGATTTTTGCTGGTTTTTGGGGGGGGGAAAAAAGGTCCCCCGAGTGGAAAAGGGTTTAGTCTTGGGGTAGGAGTCAGAGGGAATAAAAAAGAGATTTGGGTGTTAAAAGCCACAGCTCGCCTGGCCTGCCTGGAAACCTTCACCTGTGCTGCCAAATGTTTTTTTCAAGAATCTCTCTTCGAAAGCAAACTGAACACTTGACAGGTAATTTTTTTCTTATTTCGGTACTCTTACAGTTTAGGCAAATCCTTTTTTTCTACAAAATTTTTCGGGGTCTCTTTTTTCTCCTCTTTTAATAAAACGAAATACCCACAAATGACACTTTTCAGTCGTTTCTTTAAGGTAACAACACACCGCTATTCTTTTTTTCTTGTTAAAAATTTTTTTATTTCCAACTCTTAAGTTGAATTAATTAAAAAAATATTTTTCTTTTCAATTTTGGTTTTGTTCCCTCTTATTTAAATACATGTACCCTTGTACGTCAGTGTTTTCCCTTAATTCTTTCCCAATTAAGTATTTATGTATTTCCCGTTTTATACTCAACTTGTGTAGTTACTGCCCATTTCACACTGGTGGTTGTTTGGTGCGTGAGGCTGGGTGGGAGCGTTTGGGGCTATGGGAGACTGGTGGTAGCATTGGTGCTGCGGTATGAACGGGTGGAGCGTTGCTTGGTGATGAAAGGGGTGGTAGCTTGGTGCTGGTTTTGAACTGGGGGTGCTTGGGCGTGGTATAGCGTGGTACGTTGGTGCTGTGGGGTGAACTGGTGGGAGATTGGTGCGTGGTAATAAGTGTGGTGGGGACGTTGGTGCGTAATGATGAATGTGGGGGGTAGCGTGGGTTGTGGTGAAGCGTGGGGGGTACGTTGGGCTGTGGTGATGATGGGTGGTAGCATTGGGGCGTGGTATGAGTGTGGGGGGCGTTGGGCTGTGGTGATGAACGGGTGGGCGTTGGTGCTGTGGTGAAAGGCGTGGCGGTTTGCATTGGTGCTTTGGGGATGAGTGTGGGGGTAGTTTTTGGGGCTGTTGAGAGGGGGTGGGGGCATTTGGGGCGTGGTGATGATGTGGTGGACGTTTTTGCTGTGTGATGAGCGGGTGGAGGTTTTTTTTCTTGGTGATGAGTGTGGGGTAGCTTGGTGTGTGGCGATGACGTGGGGGTTTTGCGTTGGTGCTGTGTAGAGCGTTTTGGGACGTTGGGGTGGTTATGGCGTGGTGTAGGTTTTGGTCTGTTGTGAGAGCGTGTTGGGGGCGTTGGTGCGTGGTGATGAGCGGGTAGTAGTGTAGGGGGCTGTGGTGGGGTTGTGGGGAGGGTTTGTTTGATGGGGGCGGTGATGGGTTGAGTGATGGGTCGGGGAGGTGTTGTAGTGAGGGGGCGGTGGTGTTGTAGTGATGGGGCGGTGATGGTTTGATGAGGGTGCGGTGAGGTGTTGTAGTGATGGGGGGCGGTGATGGTGTTGTAGGATGGGGGCGGTGGTGTTGTATGAGGGTGCGGTTGGTTTTGTTGATGGGGTTCGGGTTGGGGTTGTATGATGGGTGCGGTAGGTGTTTTAGTGATGGGGCGTATGGTGTTTTTAGTGAGGGTTTTGGGATGGGTTTTTTGTGATGGGGGCGGGATGGTGTTGTAGTGACGGTGCGTAGGGATGTTTCTGGATTAGTAGTTGTTGTGGTTGTAAAATACTAATAAATCTTGATTGTTTTTTTTTTGGTTCTCTTTTATTTAAAAAATTAGTATTGTCTTATTTACGCGAAAAATTCACACTTTTTCCTAAAAGGAAAGAAAAAATGTCATTGCATGAACAAAGAAACAATAAAAGATATATATAAATCGAATAATAAACCAAAAATTTTTTAAGTTTTTGAAATGAGGAAACGCGGCTTATTTTTTAAGGACATTTAATTTGGGATAGAAAGTTATCTCTAACAGGTTTTTAATTTTTTTAAATACAAATTTTCTGAGTAAAGTACCTTAGTAAAAAAAAGAATTTCAACCCCTGGTTGACAGGTAAATGCTACAACAAAAGTAATCAGGGGGCCTTAAAACAAAGCAAAACTTAATTGAAATATTTTTCTCAAGGGGGTCTTCTCAAGGCACGACTGGGGGAAAAATCACCTTTAGGGGAAACTTGCGAAAAAAAAGTCTTTTTTATTTTTCAATGTCCTTATATTAGACAGCTGGAATATCCGGGGTTGAGAAACTTGAAATTTTAAATCTATAGGTAATGGTCCACTTTGAAACAATGCATAATGAAAGAAAAACATTAGAAAAATAAATCAGTTTAGATGGGGAAAGTTTTTTTTTTGTCTCAAAATTTAATTTATCGAATTTAAAAATTAGTAAAAACATTACAAAAGGGAAAACAATTCTTGATTCTGAATTTCACTTTGATTTTTGTCCTTTCCCTATTTAACATCAAAAAATTTTAACGTTTTTTTTTAATAAAAAATACTATAAAAATTGATTAATTATTGTAAACATTATATACCACCAAACCCTCCTTCAAAAACCACTAAACCCCACCAACCACCCAACTATTACCCCTACTCACCCCCTACCACTACCAATTACCCCTACACCCACCACCCCACATTACCCTACCCCCCACCGCCACTACCACTTTTCCCCCTACCCCCCACCACCCCATATTACCCCTCCCCACCACAACCATACCACCCCTACACACCACCACACCCACTATTACCCCTACCCACCACCACTACCACTTTTTACCCCAACCCCACCACCACTACCACTATTCCCCCTACCCACCACCACCAAAAACCACTTTTCCCCCCACCCACCAACCACCCCCACTATCACCCCACACACCACCAAACCACTAAAACCCCCCTACCCACAACCACAACTCCCACAATTAACCCCTACCCACCACCACCACAACCCCTACCCACCCCCAAATACCCCTACCCACCACCACCACTATCACCCCTACACACCCCCACAACCACTAAACCCCCTCCCCACAACCACCACACCACTTTTACCCCACCCCTCACCTCACCTTTAAAAACCCCCCCTACCCACCACCACTACCACATTCCCCCCTCCCACCCCCACCAAACCACTATTACCCCTCCCACCACCACCACCCACCCCCCCAAAACACACCACCCAACCACAATAACCCCACCCAAAACCACAACTCCCCAAAATACGCCTACCCCCCCACCACTATTGCCCCACCACCACTACCCATACCACTGTTACATTTACTACCACCATCACACCACTTTTACCCATAACCCACCGAAACCCACCCCACTATTCACTACCCCACCACCACTACCGCTCTTCCCCTACCCCCACTACAACTACCCTTTTTATCCCTACTCACCACTACCACTTTTACCCATACCCACCACACCATTATTCCCCCTCCCCACCCCCACCACTATTACCACTGCCCTATTACATTTTTTAGCCCCCACCACAAAACCGCAATTACCCATACCCACCACTACCACTATTACCCCACCCACCCCCCACCACAAAACCACAATTACCCCCAACCCACCACCACCACTACCACTATTACCCCCCACCACTATCACTTTTCCTTTGGGCTCCCCCCCCCCACTACCACATTACCCCACCAACCACCCCCATTATTACCCCTCCCCACCACAAAACCACTTTACCCACCCTACCCCTATTACCCCACCCACCACTACTACCCCTACCCACCACAACCACTACCATCACTACCCATCATACCACTTTTACACTTAGCCACCACCACCACTACCAAACCCACCAACACCACAAAGACCCCTACGCCCCACCACCACTACCTTTTACCACATTAAACCCCTCACACCACCACCACACCACTATCCCCCTACCCACCACCACCACACGACTATTAAACACAGCCACAACCACCACTACCACATTACCCCACCCCCACCACCACCCCCATATTACCTTAGCCCCACCACACTACCCCACCCACCACCACTACCACCCTTTTCCCCAAAACCCCACTACTACTTTTACCCTCCCCCACCACCACAACTAAACCACTACAAACCACTAAAACGCTTACCCACCGCCACCAATATACCACTAATACCCCTACCTCCCACCAACACTACCACTATAACTCCTATAAACACTATTACCCTACCCCCACCACACAACTATCCAAACCCACCCCCCCACCACAACTACCACAAAATTACCCCTACCAACCACTACCACTATTACCCCACCAACCACACCACCTTTACCCCACCCACCACCACTACCACTTTCCCCCAAACCCACCCCACCCCCTCTACCCCCACTATACCACGATTACCCCCCTACCCACCAACACCACAGCTCCAATATTGCTTTTCCCACCACCATTGCCCCCCCCACCACCTCCATTCACCACTTTTACTTCCCCCATCACCACCACTACTTACCCACCATTACCGCTATTACCACAAAATGGATTTTTTAAAATGAAAATCCAATTTGAGAAAATTTAAAAAGGGGAAAAAATGCACAGTGAGCAAATTTAATTAAAAAATATTTCCCTTTTTAAATAATAAAAAAAATAAAAAATAAAATTAATAATAAAAAAATAATAATAATAATAATAATAATAAAAAATAATTAAATGTTTTTCGGGCGCTACGGGGCCCGAAAAAAAGGTTTTCCCCACACTGCATAACTCCACTCCTGCCTAAGGGGATCCATAAATTGGGGCATTTTTGGGAACAAGTTTTTAATGAAGTTAAATATTCCCTTTCGTATGTATGAGTTCATCAAAAAATATCCACAAATCATTACGGGAAACTAATATCGCAATTTTTTCAAGAAAATGGGAAAAAGACACAGCCCAAAATGGAACTAAAACTTACCACTAAAAAACACCAGGTTTGAAATACCTGAAAACTCGGGGAATCACATCATTAAAAAAAAGATAATTTAAAGTTTGAAGACACGGGAAGGGGGATTACAAAAGTCATCGATGAGGCACTCAAAAAAAATGGATGAAAGCGCTTTTAAAGTTTTCAAATTTCTTCAGTGAGAAACAAACGGGACATACACGGGCAATTCAAACTTATCTCCCAAAAAGTTTGGTTCAATAATTAAGGCAAAATTTTTTTTTTCCCCTTTGGGATACTCCCTTTAAATTTTTTTTTTTACAGGGTGTTGGGCCTAGGGATTTTAAGCATACAGCACTTAAACAAATAATCCAAGAAACAACAATAAAGTCAAACACTGTATTTATTCTGACCAAAAGAGACATTCTCCGTCATACAACACAAACAAAAAAAGATCATGGTATTCTGGGGTTATCAACAAACCAACATACTTTCACCTACACCTTATAGCAAAAAAATTCAGGTTTCTACGAGCATCGCCAAAAAGATTAATGCCGAAAAATTTGTTTATTTTAATCAGTGGAAAGTGTAAAATCCGTATGGGTCATATAGCCCTCTGAGTTTTTAAAGATTAAAATTGCAAATAAAATATCTAAACATCCATTAACATTACCATCCTTCTTCTTAGAAAGAACTTAAGTGTAAAAAGTTGGGCCGACAAGAAACTAAAGTTATCCGTAGACCAATTTTGGAAACGCTCAAAAACTGAGCAAAAGATTATCACTTTTAGTTATTCCACGAATGTTGACTTAAAAATTGACTATTGTTAAAATTGAAGGGCAATAAAAAAAACGTCTAATGTAAAAACGAAAACCTGGGAGGAATTTAGTGAAAACAGGAACAATGTAGTAACAATGGCTTTTCGGCATCACTTTAAAGCGATTTTAATTGTTCAAAAACTTCTGAAACAAAAAATAAAAATTTGCAATCTTTTTCTATTAAAATTCTCAAAAAACCCAAAAAAAAAAAAATTAATTTTTGATTTTTTATAAAATTAAATTTTGAGAAAAAAAAAAAAAAAAAGGGGAGGGGGGGGGAATTGCACAGTGACAAATTTAATGAAAAAATCTCCCTTAGAAACCAAGATTTAAGTTTTTTGAAGGAACCATAAGAGTCATTACTAGAAAATAAAAGGGAAGATGTAATAATAAAATTTGAAATTTAAAAAATTCGTATTAAAAAATGAAAGAAGTTTTCCTTTTAATAAAGCTCAAATTTTGAAGCCTATCATAAGAGTCTTTCCCCAAAAATTGCTCCGAATCGAACGATTAAATTTAAATTTACAAACAAAAACTATTGGGTAGTTCCTCCGAAAAGGGGGGAACCGAAAAATTAGACTTTTCTTTTGTTTTTGTTTGGGAAATAAATATCACATTATTTAAAAAAAATTGAAAAACTGGGACAACGAATTAATAAAAAGGGGTTATGGAAAACTCCCCATGGCTGAAAATTTAAGCTGATAAAAAAAGGCATCTCCAGTCAGGCACGGATTCAAATACTTTGGGACTTATTAAAAAAATTTTACGACGCAAAATTTTCCCAACCAAAGAAAAATAATTGGGAAATTATTTTAGCCCAAAAAGCATCAGCCCTTAATTAAGAAAATGTTTTAAAAGAGGGACCCAAATATAATGTCATTTTTAAAGGGAATAAAATTTTACTCATTTGTTTAAACTATAAAACGGAATGAACTATTTTCTTACTTTGCTTTTTTACATTAGGCTTTTTTTTGAAGATTTGAAAAATACGGGAAGAGGTTTTTTTAAACATCGCAGCCATAACTGGGTTTGGAAAAAGCGTTCAAAAACTTCCGACAATGGGTTTAACGAATTTTTCCTATTACTGTACATAAGCGTTGAAAAAATTGAAATTGATCAGATACCTTATCATCAAAAGGTAAAAACGAAAATGTAGAAAAGAAAAAAGGAAAAAAAATTTCGCATCACTTTATTATTTTTATTAAATTATAATTTTTAATTGCGTTATTATAATTTTCATTAGGCAACCTTTAAACCCCTGAGGGCCACAGCCTTGGAAATGGAAAATAATCAGGTTTTATCTAAAGAGGGAAAGTACCTCAAATTTTTAATTGAGAGTTCTCATCGAAAGCAATACCCATTTAACACTATTATACTCTAGCAATACTATTGTTTTACAAACCCCTCTATATTCGGTTCTTCCACAGAAGGCAAGGCTGCCTTTTCACTGTGTTTCCCGGGGGCATTTTGTGTGTGGGGATCCTCATGATCTCCCAAAAACGCAAGTTTCCCTGCCCCCACCCCCACCTGAGCACACACCCCTTCAGCTGGACCCCCTGAAGGAGTTCAACCCCCCCACCACCAAGGGGAAAATTTTTTTTCTCCCCTTATAGCATCTGGAACGCCCTCTCCTGGGTTACTTTGGGGCGGCCCGGCAAACCCGCAGCAACACAGGATGTCCGCTCGATTGACCCTTTAAACACTCTGGCACCACAAAGCCTAGAACCTTGTGAGCAAATGCTTATCTCATTTAACACCTGAATTCATTATTACCACTGTTTCTGATTATTAATTCACACGTAAATGCTAAACCCCGTAGGGGCAATCTAGGGGGAAATGGAGGGAATCCCTTTATCCAGGGGCGTAATCACCAAATTCATTTCAGAATGCTTTTTTGCCAGCCTCAAAACTTTTCCTTTAAGACTTGACATCACCGTGGGTTTTGTTATTAATATTCAGACTGTAACACATTGTGTTCACTATTTATATTATTATTTACACATTATTTCATTATTTATAACTGTGCATTTGCACACCTTGTATTCAGTATTATGGGACATGAAGTATGGCGTAGCCCGCAAAAGTAAAAAGACCAGTCGAGTTCTTCTTTAGTAAATTGATAAAACCCATGCCGTGAAACGTCAAATTTAAAGAGATTTCTTTTACTGTATGTGTGTTTTACCTTCAAAATTTTTTGGTCTGTTTACTAGCCGTGTAATTTTACAGATCGGAGAACAAGCGAATACCCCGTGAATATTGATAACTTTGCCAAAAAATCATTCGACGACAACTTGGCTATTCGGGGCTCATCCAAAAGGTCCTTCCCCAAAAAGTTTCAAAAGTCGACTTCAAAAATTAGTCAAACGCGTTATTTTTTTACCCCCGAGAATTGTTGTGAACTTGATCCCTTTTCTACTTTTCAGCAAAATAACTTCCAAGCCCTCAGACAGTTCGAGCATGGCACTACTATTTTTTTCTTAATTTGCCATTCAGATTTAATTTCTTACTTTTACCTCACAATCGCAAAGGAAACACTTGACAAAACATGTGTGATGGATCAATCAATAGTTTTTTGGGAATTGATATTTGAAATTCATACACTAAAGATTTTTTGAAGCACCCTCTTTACTTTTTGTCCCTTATTCTCCCCCTTTCCTCGTTTTTATAAAACATCCTTTTCAAAACGTTTCTCTCTCACTAAAGTTTTAATTTTTCAATTTTTTATTTTTTGGCAAATGAAGCGCAGCGACAACAATAACTTTTTGGGAAAGGGAAAAACAGAGGCAAAATCCCAACATTATGTCAGGGGCGAGTGGGAAAGTGCGTATGGGATTTTGGGAACGCCGCCCTTTTTTTTGGGTCTCTGGGAAAATCCTTCAAGCCACTGACACCCTCAAGAAAATTTTTAAACCCCACCCCGGACAAAACCATCCCGTTGATATGAGAACCAAAAAGACAGTTTCAAAAACGGTGAGTTATTATGGGATAATTATTCTATTATCTGGCTTAGCTAAGAAAACATGTGCCCGGGGTTCCACAACACTGTCATGTAGGTATAACACAGAGTTTCCTATATCATAAGACCGGGCTGAAACCGTGAAATATTTTTCCATTATTTTTTATTTATTACAACAAATGCTATTAAGACGGGATTATGCTCGGCCCAAGATGGACCAACAGTCCTCCATAAGCCGCGGATTTATTGGACCACGTCTAATCAAAACACGTCTAAAATAAACTGAAGAACTAACGAAAAAAAAACGACCCCTTTGCAAACCCATCAGGCAATGACAAACAATTTTTGGTTTATGTAGTTATTTCTAATTTTAAAAGAAATTTTTGACTTCAATGAATACATAGGCATTTTTGCCTTATATCTGTTGGCGATGAATTTTGATTTTAAAAAAGGGTGAGGGGATGGGAAAACCCCCTTGGCCTGAGATGAAAGGGGGATCACCCGGGCCCAGGTGATGGGGTTTGGGTTTTTGTAGTGATATCATGATTGTACTAGAAGTACAGACTTTACTGTGAAGGGTGCTGGGGGTGTTGGGGAAAAACAGATGGCCACAGACAGTGGGCCCCCCAAGCTGTCAGGGTATAGTAGCGCCTTCTTTTAAACTTTCCTATTAGAAACCCGTAGCTCAGCCGTAAGAGCTGGATCTGCCAAACTCGGGGCCACAGTTCCACCCCTCCCCCACCGGTCCAACTTTCTTTTTATTCATTTACCCGCTGATAAAAAAAATTATTTTGAGTTCGAAAATAAAATAATAAAATATTATATAAAAATAATATATATATAAAAATATATAAATATATTATATAAATTATAAGGATGGTTGGTAACGCAAACACCCAGGGAGGTACACCGTCCTGCCAAGGGGTGTAAAAAAATAAGCCTTAATTGTTTTGCATGATGGTAGGGAAGCGGGCTTTTGTCGTCCATACAGGGACGTCTT
>NW_026505381.1:0-12500 GCF_026875155.1 Cherax quadricarinatus
TGTGTTGTGCTGCCTTTGTGTGTTGAGACGTGTCATAGTCTGACGATTGTGTGTGTGTGTTTGTGTGTGTTGTGTGTGTGTGTGTGGTGTGTGTATGTGTAGTGTGTTGTGTGTGTGTATGTGTGTAGTGTATGTGTGTGTGTGATGTGTGTGTGTAGTGTGTATGTGTGTGTGTGTGTGTGTGTATGTGTGTGTGTGTGTATGTGGTGTATGTGTGTGTGTGTGTGTGTATGTGTGTTGTGTGTGTGTGTGTGTTAGTGTTGTGTGTGTGTGTGTGTGTGTGTGTGTGTGTGTGTGTGTGTGTGTGTGTGTGTGTGTGTGTGTTATCCATTTGTCCAGGCACATGTCGATAAGACTCTAGCTGTGATATGCGTGTGTGTGTGTGTGTGTGTGGTGTGTGTGTGGTGGTGAGATGATGGAGAGAGAGAGAGAGAGAGAGAGAGAGAGAGAGAGAGAGAGAGAGAGGGACTTTTAGGGTGATATAGATACCATCAAAATTAACAGATACCACTGATACGCGTACTGTGTATTGTACGGTGTGTGTGTGTGTGTGTGTGTGTGTGTGTGTGTGTGTGTGTGTGTTGTGTATGTGTGTGTGTGTGTTTGCATGTGTGTGTGCGCGTGCGTGCGCGCGCATTTATGGCTCTGCGGGTGCTGTACATACACAAAAGACGAGTAACAAAAGAAATAATATTTATAACATATCTTCACGTAGGTTGACAATTAGATTAAGAATTTGGCAGTCATTTACACAATACAACATTCAGACAAACGCTTTTTCTGCTACATAACTGAAAAATATATATATATTAATAAAGATATATATTGCGACGTAAGTATGAGTAAAATTTTCGTTTACTAACGATATCCGGGAGTCTTGGTGTAAGTTCATGGCTGTCTTGGTGGGTGTAATTTCTAGACACAAATTTCTCTGTGTCTCCTGTATTTCCTCCACCAGGAAAGTCTCGACCGTAGTTAGAAAAGACATAATTCCAATCCAGCAAGGTCGTCTGGGACCTCCGGAAAGTGGGGAAGGCAAGACATCCAGTAGATAGACGGATGAATTCCTGTAAACAAGATCTTGGGAAGGAACTGATGTAGGAAGATAGAGGTGAGGAACTGAAGAGACGAGGCAAGTACCTTGTGAAGTAAAGGAGAGTCACACTCTACAGGATGTACATGTTCATGCAAATGTAAGATTGAGCAAAGGGTCACAGAGTTTTAAAAGTGCACGCAGGTGGTTTAGACTAAGGCTGCTTTCCTTGATAAGTGATGTATCAAAACTTTGTTTAAAGTCGCTAGAGAAAAAGGAATTCAGTATAATGGCTGGTAAAAGAATGTGAATTTCTGATTACAAAATCCCTTTACTTATAATTTCTATAATTAATAATAGGAAAACTAATTGAATATAGAAATGGAATGAAGAGTGTGTATTTACCTAGACTATCAAAAAACTCTTGCTAGAGCTGTCACAGATACCAAGTTCACTGGTTATATGCAGTACTACCAGAGATTATTTAAACGTTAACGCTTATACACAGTAACACCTAGCCCAGAGGTCAACAATAGTATAACTGTTTATAATTAGAAAAGCAAATATCACTCTTTTTTATACATTAAATAAAGAATACAACGATAACCCTGATATCATTATAGCAGAGATTTATAATAATACCGGTGATGCAAAGATCACAATGTTTAACACAATAACACCAGTAAATAACAAATAAGGAAGTTACACATAGAACCCAGAGATCACGCTTTTACATGACGAAAAACAGAAAAGCTCAAAAAGAACATAAAAATCTATGACATTTAAAAAGACGACCGAAATAACAACAACTGGCTTAGGGGGGGGGGGGGGAACACCATGGTGGGCCAGGTAGAGATTCTTCTCTTCTGGCTGGGACATGTTTTCTTCTTCCCGGGCGGATGTATTTACTGGGCGCAGATTTTCTGTGTGTCCTCCCCGGTAATTACATCCATTTGTATATACTGATATTTAAACACTTGTGTTTAATATCATATATGGTCATTGCTTCATGGTGTTTTGCTACATTTTGGAAGATTAAGTTCCCTCTCTGAGGAAATGCTGTTTTGGGCTTCACACCTCTCAAACGTCCACCTCAAATAATGGAGGTTTAAATCCATTTTTTTCCATTCATTATATGACAATATTGGCTAAATGATGTAAGTATAGACACATTTTCGCGACATTGTCAGTAGTTCAACAAACTGACTGAAGATACAACCATTGTAAAATGAAAAGTTTGTCCTGAAAGTTTTTAAAACTGTACTCTGCATTGCCTTTTTTTTATATCATAATAAGAAGCGCAAAATTATTGAGACTTGATGTTGGCAGTTAAATTATTCAAACATCACTTTTCTAAATCATTTCAAAAAACTTAAATACAACAATTTCATTTAGAAATAATTGATTCATAACTTTAACATATTTCAATGTTTATTAAAGGCTGTTATTAACACTAGTTATTTGTCCTCCTTCACTTACATATACGAACAAACATTCTGCCTCGTGAATTCTCAACAAGTAAAAGATTCCAAATTGATTTTAGTGTTTTAGTAAAAGAACATATGTTGTGGTCATGTAGTTTTGGTGGTGGTGGTGGTGGTGGTGGGTGGTGGGGTGTTGGTGGTGGTGGTGTGGTGTGGGTGGTTGGTGGTGGGGTGGTGGGTGATGGTGGTGGTTAAAGTAATAGTAAATATAGTAATAGTAATAATAGTAGTAAATAGTAAGTAATAGTAGTAGAATAGTATTAGTAAATAGTAGAGTAGCAGCAGTAGAGAAGAAGAAAAGAAGAGGTAACTCCTTGGTAAATGGTGGAGTTTAATTTTTAAGGGACACTCGTCTAATACTTTACATCAGTTAATTAAAGATAACTCAAGTCCTCCACTAGTGTCACAAACGTGTCGCGTCTTTATATATTTACACGTTTACGAACAATTGTCGTCAAATACCGTAACCAGCGTATAAATGTATGTAAAAATACATATATATGTGTATGTTTGTGCGCTTGTTAGTCTTTCAATGTCATATGAAACTGACCAATAAATAAATAAAAATGAAACAGTGTAATATTTAATACAGTTTTGATGGAGGTGGAAAAGTTCTTCAACACTTGGACATTCTATCTACGTAAAATAAAACACTTACAAATACTTATAAACTCATAAATAAACAAGAAAATCTCGTACTTAGACTAAATCATAGTGTAATATAAAAGGATATCCAAAATTTACGTTAATTAGCCTGGGCTCGGATGGTGGCGGAACCTGTGAGGGGCCATGCTTGGTGCGTCTAGCGACCTACGGTCCAGCTGCTTGGTGGGGTGTAATTACTGGACGCAGTTTTTCCTGTGTGTGTCACCCTCCAGTAAATTCCACACGCCCCCCAACCACCTGGACAGTCTCTACCGTAGACCAGCTAGACAAGAACCCAGGTTTCCATGCAGCGAGGTCACGAAGGTGGCAACCGCTGACTCTGGGAAGTGGGGAAGGGAGTCCACCTGAGTGGACATAATGACTCCTGGAGACACTGATCCGGGGACGGCACAGCTGACTCTGGGAAGTGGGGAAGGAGTCCAACTGAGGTGACATAAGTGGACTCCTGGAGACACTGATCCGGGGAAGGCACCGCTGACTCTGGGGAAGTGGGGAAGGGAGTCCACCTGAGGTGACATAAGTGGACTCCTGGAGACACTGATCCGGGGAAGGCACCGCTGACTCTGGGGAAGTGGGGAAGGGAGTCCACCTGAGGTGACATAAGTGGACTCCTGGAGACACTGATCCGGGGAAGGCACCGCCGACTTTAGGTAAGTGGGGAACGGAAGACATCCGGAGCGAGCGGATGGATCCTGGATTCATAAACTTGGGGAAGGTTGTGGTTGAGGCTGACCTTGTGTAAGTGGGGAAGGGGAGATATCCGGCGGTAGACGGATTGATTCCTCGATACATGATCCTAAGGAAAGCAAGAATACCGCTGACTCTGAGGAAGTGGGGAAGGGAGTCCACTCAGGTGACACAAGTAGACTCCTGGAGACACTGATCCGGGGAAGGCAACCGCCCCGACCTTAGGTAAGTGGGGAAGGGAAACATCCCGGAAGCGAGCGGATAGGATTCCTGATTCATAACCTTGGGAAGGTTGTGGTTGAGGCTGACCTTGTGTAAGTGGGGAAGGGGAGACATCCGGAGCGAGCGGATGGATTCCTGGATACATGAACCTTGGGAAGGCATGAATACATGCAGTTGAGGCTGACCTTGGTAAGTGGGGAAGGGGAGACATCCGGCGGTAGACGGATGGATTCCTCGATCATGATCCTAAGAAAGCAAGAAATAACCGCTGACTCGAGGAAGTGGGGGAAGGGAGTCCCACTCAGGTGACACAAGTAGACTCCTGGAGACACTGATCCGGGGAAGGCACCGCCGACCTTAGGTAAGTGGGGAACGGAAGACATCCGGAGCGAGCGGATGGATTCCTGGATTCATAAACTTGGGGAAGGTTGTGGTTGAGGCTGACCTTGTGTAAGTGGGGAAGGGGAGATATCCGGCGGTAGACGGATGGATTCCTCGATACATGATCCTAAGGAAAGCAAGAATACCGCTGACTCTGAGGAAGTGGGGAAGGGAGTCCACTCAGGTGACACAAGTAGACTCCTGGAGACACTGATCCGGGGAAGGCACCGCCGACCTTAGGTAAGTGGGGAAGGGAAGACATCCGGGAGCGAGCGGATGGATTCCTGGATTCATAAACTTGGGAAAGGTTGTGGTTGAGGCTGACCTTGTGTAAGTGGGGAAGGGGAGACATCCGGAGCGAGCGGATGGATTCCTGGATACATGAACCTGGGGAAGGCATGAATACATGCAGTTGAGGCTGACCTTGTGTAAGTGGGGGAGATCATCCGGAGCGAGCGGATGGATCCTGGATACATGACTGGGGAAGGCAAAAATACATGAATTTGAGGCAGACCTGGGTAAGTGGGGAAGGGGAGACATCCGGCGGCTAGACGGATGATTCCTGGATACATGATTCGTAAGGAAAGCAAGAATACCGCTGACTCAGAGGAAGTGGGGATTGGAGACCACTCAGTGAACACAAGCAACTCCTGGAGACACTGATCCGGGAAGCACCGCCGACCCTTAGGTAAGTGGGGGAAGGAAGACATCCGGAGCGAACGAAATGGATTTCTGGATTCATGAACTTGGGGAAGGTTTTGTGGTTGAAGGCTGACCTTTGGTAAGGTGGGGAAGGGAGACATCCGGGAGCGAACGGATGGATTCTGACACATGATACGCTGGGAAGGCTGAGGCTGGAAGGCAATAGAGAGAGAGAGAGAGAGAGAGAGGCGAGGCTGACCTTAGGAACTGAGAAAGGGGAGACATCCGGGGCCCACGGATGGATACCTGGACACATGAACCTGGGGAAGGCGAGGGGGGGGGACCTTAAAGACGAACCATTGGCCCTCCACGTGGCAAGGGTCTGGTAACTCAGAGATAACTCCTGAGGCAGACAGTGGTCGCAAATATTTTTATTGTTATTGTTATTAATTACTATTCATGATTTGGATTCAAAAGCGTCGAACCTCAACAGTAGCTATTGAGGTCTTATGCCTAATCCAGCTCCCTAGACAGTAAAAGCCACGTGATGTTATTTCTCACTCACACTCCCTGACAGAAGCCACGGTGGCGTTATTTTCCCACTCCAGCCTCCTGACAGTAGCCACGTGATGTTACCCCACTCCAGCCCCCCCCACCTCCGTGACAGGAGCCATGGTGGTGTTATTCCTCACTCCACCCTCCCTGACAGTAGCCACGGTGGTGTTTTATTCCCACTCCAGTTTCCCTGACAGTAACCACGGTGATGTTATTCCACTCCTCCCTCACCTGACAGTAAGCCACTGTGATGTTATGCACAATTCCATCTCCCTGACAGTAGCCCGGGATGTTATTCCCACCTCCAGCCTCCCTGACAGTAGCCAACGGTGGTGTTATTCCCATTCCAGCCTCCCTACAGTAGCCCACGGTGGTGTTACTGATTTACTCTTCTTTTTTACGGTACGTACTCTTCTGTATTTCTTTGCTTACTCTTCTGTTATTGTACTCTTCTGTGTTACTGTACTGTACTGGTCTTCTGTGTTACTGTACTGATCTTCTGTGTTACACTGTACTGATCATCTGTCCTACTGTACTGTATCTGAACTTTTTGTGTTTACTTTTAACTGATCTTCTGTGTAACTACTGGATTGACATCTGTGCTACTGTACTGTACTGATCTTCTATGACTGTAACGGGTCTTTTGTTCACTGTACTGACTACTGTGTTACTACTGTATGATCTTTCCTGTGTACTGCACTGTATTTGGTGCTGATCTTTTGTGTTACTTTACAGATCTTTTGTGTTACTGTACTGATGTGTGTTACTGTGCTGTACTGTTCTTGTATGTTACTGTACTGATCTTGTGTTACTTCACTGTGACAAGTGTTGAAGACTGAGCACATCTGTTTCTAACTCTCAGTCAGTTAGTATATATTTTGATATAAAAAAAAAAAAGAATTACCGACAATATATAAAGTAAAAGGACAAAAATGCAACTAATGTGACATTTTATTGTGACATTTTATTGTTTCGCTCTCCAGGAGCTTTGTCAAGCCGTTACAAACAGTACATGGACACAGATGGTATATATAGGCTTAGAGTGATGTGTGATTGCAGGTGGTAGTAGTAGTAGTAATATAATATTGTAGGTGGTAGTAGTAGTAGTAATATAATATTGCAGGTGGTAGTAGTAGTAGTAAATTAAATATTGTAGGTGGTAGTAGTATAGTAATATAATATGCAGGTGGTAGTAGTAGTATAATATAATAATGTTAGGTGTTAGTATTATAGTAATATAATATTGTAGGTGGTAGTATTAGCAATATAATATGGTAGGTAGTAGTAGTATTAGTAATAAAATATTGTAGGTGGTAGTATGATAAATATATTATTGCAGGTGGTAGTAGTATAGTAATATAATATTGTAGGGGTAGTAGTAGTATAATAAAATATGTAGGTGGTAGTAGTAGTAGTAATATAATATTGCAGGTGGTAGTAGTAGTAGTAGTAAGTAATATAATATTGCAGGTGGTAGTATAGTAGTAGTAGTAATATAATATGCAGGTGGTAGTAGTAGTGTAATATAATATTGTACGTGGTAGTAGGTAGTACGTAATATAATATTGCAGTGGTAGTATAGTAGAAGTAGTAATATAATATTGTAGGTGGTAAGTAGTATAAGTAAAAATAATATTGCAGGTGGTAGTAGTAGTAGAAGTAGAATATTGCAGGTGGTAGTAGTAGTATAATATATAATTGCATGGTGGTAGTAGTAGTAGTAATATAATATTGCAGGTGGTAGTAGTAGTAGTAAAATAATATTGCAGTGGTAGTAGTAACTAGTAAATATAATTATTGCAGGTGGTGTAGTAGTAAGAATATAATATAGTAGGTGGTGTAGTAGTAGTAATATTAATATTGCAGGTGGTATAGTAGTAGTAATTATAATATTGTAGGCGGTAGTAGTAATTAGTAATATAATATTGCAGGTGGTAGTAGTAGTAGTAATATAATATTGCAGGTGGTATATAGTAATAAAATATTGCAGTGTAGAGTAGTATTAATATAATATTGTAGGTGGTAGTAGTAGTGTAATATAAATTGCAGGTGGTAGTATATAGTAATATAATGATTGTAGGTGGTAGTAGTATATAATAAAATAATGCAGGTGGTAGTATAGTAGTAATATAATATTGCAGTTGGTAGTTAGTAGTATAATATAATATTGCAGGTGATAGTAGTAGTAGTAGTAAAATATTGCAGTGATAAGTATAGTATAATATAATATAGCAGGTGATAGTAGTATAGTAATATAATATTGGCGTGGTAGTAGTAGTAGAAATATATTGCAGGTGGTAGTATAGTAAGTAATATAATATTCTTGTGGTAGTAGATAGTATATAATATTGTAGGTGGTATAGCAGTAGTAGTAATATAATATTGCAGGTGTAGTATAAGTAGTAATATAATATTGTAGTGGTAGTATTAGTAGATAATATAATTCGCAGTGTGTGTAGTAGTAATATAATATTGCAGTGATAGTAGTAGTAGTAATATAATAATGCCAGTGGTAGTAGTAGTAGTGAGTAATATAATATTGGCAGGTGGTAGTAGTATTAATATAATATTGCCAGGTGTAGTGTATAGTAATATAATATTTAGTGGTAAGTAGTAGTAGATGTAAATATAAATATAGCAGGTGGTAGTAGTAGTATATATAATTATTGCATGTGGTAGTAGTATAGTAGTAATATAATATTGCAGGTGGTAGTAGTAGTATAGTAATATAATATTGCAGGTGGTAGTAGTAGAAGTAATATAATTATTTGCAGGTGGTATAGTAGTAATATAATATTTGCAGTGTGGTAGTAGTATAGTAAATCTAATATTGCTTGTGGTAGTAGTAGTAGTAATATAATATTGGTAAGGTGGTAGTAGGCAGGAGTAGTAATATAATATTGCAGGTGGTAAGTTAAAGTAGTAGTATAATAATATTGCAAGTGGTAGTAGTAGTAATATAATATGCAGGTGGTAGTAGTAGTTATTAATTAATATTGACAGGTGGTAGTAGTAGTGTAAGTAGTATATAATATTGCAGGTGTAGTATTAGTAGTAATATAATATTGCAGGTGGTGTAGTAGTAGTAATGTAATATTTTATGGTGATAGTAGTAGTAGTATATAATATTGTAGGTGGTAGTAGTAAGTCGTAATAAATATTGCAGGTGGTGTAGTAGTAGTAATATAATACTGCAGTGTAGTAGTATAGTAATATAATATTGCAGTGGTAGTAGTATAGTAAACAAATTGCAGGTGGTATAGTAGTAGTAAGTAAAATAATAGTGTAGGTAGTAGTAGTAATATAATATAGCAGGTTGGGAGTATATAGTAATATAATATTGCGGTGGTAGTATAGTAGTAATATAATATTGGCAGGTGGTAGTATAGTAGTAATATAATATTGCATGTGGTAGTAGTAGTAGTAAAATAATATTGTAGTGTAGTAGCAGTAGTAGTTATATAATATTTGCAGGTGGTATAGTAGTATAATATTAATTATGTAGGTGGTAGTAGTAGTAGTAATATAATATTGCAGGTGGTAGTAGTAGTAAATAATATTTGCAGGTGTAGTATAGTAGTAATATAAATATTTTGCAGGTGGTAGTAAGTAGTAGTAATATAATATTGCAGGTGGTATTAGTAGTAATATATATTGCAAGTGTATAGAGTAGTAATATAATATTGTAGGTGTAGTAGTATAGTAGTAATATATATGCAGGTGGTAGTAGTAGTAAATATAATATTGCAGGTGGTAGTATTAGTTAGTAATATAATATTGCAGGTGTAGTATAGTAGTAGTAATATAATATTGCAGTGGTAGTAGTAGTAGTAATATAATATTGCAGGTGGTAGTAGTAGTAGTAATGGTAATATTGTAGGTGATAGTAGTAGTAGTAATATAATTTGCAGGTGGAAGAAGTAGTAGTAATATAATATTGTAGGTTTAGTAGTAGTAGTGTAATATAATAATTGCAGTGGTAGTAGTAGTAGTAATATAATATTGCAGGTGGTATAGTAGTAGTAATATATTAATTGCAGGTTGGAGTAGTAGTAGTAATATAATATTGCAGGTGTAGTATTAAGTAGTAGTAAATAATATTGTAGGTAGTAAGTAGTAAATAATATTGTAGGTAGTAGTAGTAATTAAATATTGCAGGTTAGTAGTAGTAGTAATATAATATTGGCAGGTGGTAGTAGTAGTAGTAATTAATAATGCAGGTGGTATAGTATAGTAATTAATATTGCAGGTGTAGTAGTAGTGTAATATAATATTGCAGGTGGTAGTAGTAGTGTAATATATTTGCAGTGGTATTAGTAGTAGTAAATAATATTGCATGGTGTAGTAGTAGTAGTATATGATATGCAGGTGGTAGTATAGTAGTAAATATAATTTTGCAGGTGGTATAGTAGTAAGTAGTAATATAATATTGTAGGTAGTAGTAGTAATATAATATTGCAGGTGGTAGTAGTAGTAGTAATATAAATAATGCAGTGTAGTAGTAGTAGTAATATAATGTTGCAGGTGGTAGTATAGTAGTAGTAGTAATATAATATTGCAGGTTTAATAGTATTAGTAATAATATATTGTAGGTAGTATTAGTATATAATATTGGTAGGTGGTAGTAGTAGTAGTAATATAATATTGCAGGTGGTATAGTAAGTAGTAAATAATATTGCAGGTGGTAGTAGTAGTAGTAATATAATATTGCAGGTGGTAGTAGTAGTAGTAATATAATATTGCAGGTGGTAGTAGTAGTAGTAATATAATATGGTAGAACAATTAACTTGCAATTAGCTTTTATATCCATTTACTCATTAGCAATTTAATTGTTCTACCACTAGTATTGCACCTCACTCTAAGCCTATACATATCCTCTGTGTCTATGTACTGTTTGTAACGGCTTGACAAAGCCCCTGGAGAGCGAAACGTTGCCACAATAAATGTCACATTAGTTGCACTTGTGTCCTTTTACTTTACTCAGTCAGTTAACCTGAGCAACTTTTAAGTGGATCTGTCTTGTCCATAATCTTTCTCTTATTTACATGAAAGAATCCTTTAGTTATTCCTCGAGTTTCATTGCGACTTTAACTTCATAATGTCTTTTGGACTTTTCTTATTCCGTTTTTAAATTTCTCTTTTTAATTGAATATACGATTTCATTAAGTGCTCCCTTCTGCCCTTATTATTCTCCTGAAGATGTCTCTCTTTTGACCTACCAAGATATGGTAATCTGGTGTTTTTCCAAATACGTAATTATTTTTTACCTAATTTTCCCTATCCTGGAACTTTCGGACCTTTGAAGTGGGTCTCTGGTCCCTTTTTCTAATTTCAAGCTTTTAGATTCCAGACGGATTTTCAATTCACGCTCGTGTACGGTAACTCAGGACAAAATTTTGGTGAATTATTGCATGTGCCAAGTCCACAGTGTTTCCACTACAAACATCTACAACATCCGACAGTGTTCCACTACAAACATCCACAGCATCCACAGTGTTCCACTACAAACATCCACAACATCCAAGTGTTCACTACAAACATCCACAACATCCACAGTGTTTTTTTCCACTACAAACTCCACAACATCCACATGTTCCAGCTTACAAACATCGACAACATCCACAGTGTTTCCACACAATCATCCACAACAACATCCGTGTTCCACTACAAACATCCATAACATCCACTGTGTTTTCCCCTACAAACATTCACAACATCACAGTGTTCCACTAAAACATCCACAACATACCCACATGTTCCACTACAAACAGTCCACAACATCCACAGTGTTCCACTACAAACATCGACAACACCACATGTTCCACTACAAACATCGACAACATCCACAGTTTCCACTACAAACATCCACAACATCACAGTGTTCCACTTACAAACATCCACAACACCCACAGTGTTTCCACTACAAACATCCACAGCATCCACAGTGTTCCACTACAACATCCACATCATCCAAGTGTTCCACGCAAACATACACAACATCCACAGTGTTCCACTACAAACATCCACAACATCCACAGTGTTACTCTAGAAACATCCATAACATCCACAGTGTTCCACTACAAACATCCACAACATCCACAGTGTTACGCTAGAAACATCCACAACATCCACAGTGTTACGCTAGAAACATTCACAGCATCGACGGTGTTTTCTGCTATAAACATCACCAACATCCCAGAGTGTTACGCTAGAAACATCCACAACCATCCCAGTGCTTAAGCTAGAAACAACCACACATCCACAGTGTTTTACGCCTAGGAACATCCACAACATTCACAGGGTTCGCTGGAAGTATCCACAACATTCACCAGTGTTAACGTTAGAAAACACCCACAACCATCCACAGTGTTCACGCTAGAAACATCCACAACATTCATCAGTTGTTACGCTAGAAACATCCACAAAACATTCACAGTGTTACAATAGAAACATCCAAAACATCCACAGTCTTACGCTAGGAACATCCACAACATTCACAGTGCTACGCTAGAAACATCCACAACATCCACAGTGTTACGCTAGGAACATCCACAACATTCTCAGTGTTAAGTTAGAAACATCCACAGCACTCACAGCGGTACTTAGAAAACATCCACAACATTTCACAGTGCTACGCTAGAAACATCCACAACATTCACAGTGTTACGCTAGAAACATCCACAACATTGACAGTGTTCCGCTGGAAGTATCCACAACATTCACAGTGTTCCGCTGGACGCATCCACAACATTCACATTGTTACGCAAGAAACATCCACAACCTCCACAGTGTTACGCTAGAAACTTCCACAACATTCACAGTGTTACGCT
>NW_026505382.1:0-5000 GCF_026875155.1 Cherax quadricarinatus
TAATTAAAATGGCGATTGCAGGTTTCGCTCGACTGAATCAAGATTCAACTCCATCACGAATCTACCATTGGAACTTCAACGCCGCATACCACAGACGGTTACCACCAGCCATGAGTAATCATTCTCTATGGTAGGACTACGGTACAGGTATTTAAAAGATTTGGTGATTGTTATAGTCTCAATTTATTGTAAGTCAAGTCAGGCAGGATATAATATTTAATTCTGCCACCTTTTCGAGCTTGAAACACTTTGGAGGATTAGACTCTAAGGACTCGAGATTTTCCAGTGACAATTTGTTTCATTGAGCTCTTTATTATATCAAGGGAACTGTTGTAGGACACTCTTGATTTGTTTGTGAGAAGATTGGATGGTCAAGTGACCCCATTCTACTTACTGTTTGCTCGGAGTTGGCATAGAACCCTTCGTTTAATTGAAGCAGGGATCAAGCCCTCTGGTTTATTTACAGTTTGAGCAGAGCAGGAATTGAACCCTCCATTTTCTTTAATACCCGTTTAATTTCCCCTGATAGTTTAAGTTATTCTCACAAGTATGGAGGAATACCAGTTTTGGATGAATGCTGGAAGTAAGTTAGGTATAACAGGGAAAAATTTAGAATCTTTCATTAGTGCTAAGATCCAGGAAGACTGAAAGAGAGAGAATGAGAGAGAAAAGACATGAAAGGGAAAGAGAAAGAGAAAAGGAGAGAGAGAGAATCGAAAGAGAAGAGAATAAGGAGAGAGAAAGAATAGAGAGAGAGAATCAAGAAAGACAGAAAGAGAAAGAGAGGATAAAAAGGAGAGAGATCGAATTGAAAGAGAAAACCAAGATAGACAGTTAGAAAGAGAGAGAGAAGACAAAAAGGAGCATGATAGACTTGATCGTGAGGAGAGAGCTAGAGTATGTGAGGAACAAGCTAAAGTACGTGAGGAACAAGTTAAATTAAGAGAACTTGAGGAAAGAACAAAGGATAGAGAAGTTGAGGAAACGAGCTAGAGAACGTGAGAAAAGCAGAAAAGAAACTAGAGAAGTGAGGAAAAAGCTAGAGAACTTGAGTTAATAGAGAAAGAAAAGGATCGCGAGCTCGAAAAAGCTCACCTTGAATTAGAGAATAAAAAGTTAACTCTTACACAACAACAATTAGAGGAAGGAGTAATTGAACATCATGCAGCTAGTGCACATATTCCAACACCTAATTTACCTCCCTTCACAGAGGGTGAAGACATTACTTCATACATCATCAGGTTTGAAAATACCGCTACCCTCTGTGAATGGCCTGCTGACACCTGGGCTACCAGGTTAGGAATTTTTATTTTCTGGTAAAAGCCTTGAATATCTATGCAACTTTGTCGCAGGATATCATATGTAATTATAGCCTACTGAAGAAGGCAATCCTTAAATCATATCAAAAAACCACTAATTCTTACAGGAAAGATTTCAGGTATGCCACCTTACAGCCTGGCCAGAACTTTCAGCAGTTACAGGTAACACTCTTTCGTTTGTTCGACTTTTGGATAGAGATTTTCAGGAATGATCACAGTTATGAATCTCTTAGAGACTTCATGGTTGCTGACCAGTTCCTGACAGCTCTTCCCCACCAGATAAGAACGTTCATCAGAGAACGTAACCTGATTAAAGCTGAGGAAGTTGCTGAGGCTGCTGACCTGTATGCTGAGGCTCACAATTCCTATAAAGACCTAAAGGGATCGAACCTTAAGGGCAATGGTTCACCTGAACCAAAGATTAAGAAGCCTACAGTAGAAGCAAAGTCACCAGCTATTATACCAACCTGTCATCGGTGTGGTGGTATCGGACATAAACGTCCAGATTGTCCTTCCAAGAAAATAAAGAAAGTTGGTAGATGTTTTGTTGACGGTAATGACCAAGCACCCTTCTGCTCAGGAGCAGTTAATGGTATAAAAGTCTCAGATATATTACGTGACACTGGATGTACGTGCATCGTAATTTCGGACAAACTGTTCCCTTACTTTAAAACCTCTCGTGTGTCCTCTATTCTTTCAGATTACTTGGGTCGTGAAAATACTTTCCCTACAATACGTTGTTACTTGAAAACTAAATGGTTCACCGGTTGGATTAATGCGGTACTAGCCCCAATTACTTGTTCTATAATAGTGGGTAACATTAAAGGTGCCGTTCTTCCTTCAGAGGCGGATCTTTCGTCACCACCCGTGGATCTAAGTTTCCAGTCTTTCCTTGCAAGTTAAATAACCCCTTTTAAAAATTCCGCACCGAAGCTGCATTGTCTCGTACTGTTCATTTGGGGGTGGAAACAGATGATACTGCTCCCCGATAGTGAGGTAGCAGGATCACCTGTCCACTCGTCGGTGAAAGTAAGGGTATTGCCTCCGGCACTCTCAATGTCTTGACTAGGGCTCAGACCATAACCCCGGCTTCTCCTACCTCCTCTTCTCCCACCGTAAGTTCCCTTTTTTTTTCCCTAGATTTTATGTCCAAGGATGACTTTTCATATACAGCGCAATTGCCCTTCACTTCGGATTGTCATAATCAAGCTTTTAAACAACAAAGTTATCCATGGGAGATACGTATCTCATAAGTTTGAATATATTAATGGTATCTTACATAAATCTGTATTTAAATCTCATTCTTCAGTGATAGATTATTCCCTCCTTGTTGTTCCTAAACCATGTCGAGAGACTGTTCTTCAAATGGCTCATGATTTGCCAGTGACCAAACACTTGGCCCATCGTAAGACGTGGCATAAACTCAAGCACACTTATTTTTGGCCAAGCATGTATTCTCAGGTTACAAAGAAGTATAGTTCTTGCAATAGGTGTCCAGGTGCTTACTGCACAAATACACACACTCCTAGATCCTGTATATTTAGTAAATCTAAAACTTCCCTCCTGCAGAAACGAGATACTCCACCACAGAAAAGGAATGTTTGGCCCTTGTGTGGGGTATCTCCAAACTTAAATTTTATTTACTGGGAAAAGAATTCATTTTAGAAACGGATCACAAACCTTTGATATACCTAGAAACTTTTAAGGGAACCAACAGTCGCCTCTTGAGGTGGACATTGGCACTCCAGGCTTTTAAGTTCCATATTGTGTATATCAATGGTTCATCCAATTATTTCTCTGACTGGTTAAGTCGTGACAGTCAGTAAAAGATTTGTTGCCTTATGCGGCTTCCACGTGTTAGAACTTTTTCCTCGCCTATTCTTCTTATACTCCTTGACTATAAGTCTTGGTTTGGGGGAGTGTGAGGGAAAAGTTCAATAGATAGGAGTAGCGAGGGAGTATATAGTAACAATAGTTTCATTGCCGGCTACTTGTTAAGGTAGGGTAAGTCCAGCTCCCGCTATTCCCCCCCTTTTTTCCCCCCTCCCCGAAAGTGATAGTTTGATTGCCAGCTGCTTGTTAAGTCTAGCTCCGGCTATCCCTTCCCCTCCTCTTCCTCCCCCCAAAGGTGACGTGTGGGGCTCCGGTCAAACAGTAACATCCTCGACTCACAGCTCCCAACACTTCTGTAAGACACGCCTGATCATATTTTAGTGGACTTATTGGTAGAAAGCTTACTTTTGACCAATAATTAACTTAGTCCTTTCAGTCTTATCGTTTAAATGTTTTAATAATTCACCACATCTTTTAGGTATTGTACTTATCATGGAGAGGATTTCTTAAGCAGTGGTAATCTGTCTCTCTTACAGCTTGGGGAAAGACAGAAAAGGGTCACCCCGCCAACCAACGAGAGAATAGAAGGAGACGGACTAACGTCCTGAGATGTCCCATGTTTAATCTTTCTTACTGTTTTGTAAGCCAACACAGGACCTAACCCCTCATCATAGCAGTGGTAACGAACCTGTTTTCTTCATCTGAAGTATCACGGCTACACTCTGTGAAGAACGAGCCGGTGGTGGTCACCAACAACCTGCTACCCCCCCCCCCCACATCAGCAACGGCAACGATTTCAACAACACGCAGTGTTCACCAACACCTGACACCCATTATCACGATATACCTATATAGGCATTGAGTTTCAAATGTAATTTTTTTCATTTCATTTTTCATTTTCTTTCAGTTAGGATACCCATTCATGTTTTATTGTTTTCAATTTTCCGTTTCTAAATAATAAATGGTTTATCATTGTTCTGTTATTTCTTTTTCTATTCATTAATTTTCCTGGAGGAGGACCAGCCTTGGAATACTGACTGAAGTTTGTTACAGGCTGAGTAAGCCATTCACAGTCAACTGAAACTCGCCTTTCATGGGGAAGATGGTGTCCGGATGACTGTAGCGGGGTTGCTGGGTAGTCCAGCTTAGCGCTGGGGTAGTCACTTGTCTGGGGACTAACCAGCACTGGGGTAGCCAGCATGCTGGGATAGTCCCAGCTGTGCTGGAAGCAAGCACCTATTCTATCCTCAACAGTTATGAACAATGTAAATTTACCGTTTTCAGAAACACTCCCGCAAAACTCCATCTGAGAAAACTCTACCGCGATAAAACTCCCGCGGTAACACTCCCGCGGTAACACTCCCGCTTGCTACCCCAGCTGGTGCTGGGGTAGCCATCTAGTGCTGGAACCAAGCCACCAGTTCTATCCTCAACAGTTTTGAGGCAATATTAACTTGTTTTCTGAGAACACTCCCGCGATAACACTCTAGCTGATAACCCATCTGGTACTGGGGTAGCCAGCTTTTGCTGGGGTAGCCAGCTTTTGCTGGGGTAGCCACTGGTGCTGTTAACCAGCTGGTGCGGAGTAAGCCAGCTGTCTGGGTAGCCAGCTAGCGCTGGAGTGAGCCAGCTGGTTGCTGGGGTACCAGCTAGCGCTGGAGTAGCCAGCTGTGCGGGGTACCAGCAGCGCTGGAGTAGCCAGCTGGTGCTGGGGTAGCCAGCTAGCGCTGGAGTAGCCAGCTGGTGCTGGGGTAGCCAGCTAGCGCTGGAGTAGCCAGCTGGTGCTGGGGTAGCCAGCTAACGCTGGAGTAGCCAGCTGTGGCTGGGGTAGCCATCTAAAGCTGAGTA
>NW_026505382.1:10000-71325 GCF_026875155.1 Cherax quadricarinatus
AGTAATATAAAATATATATAAAAATTAAAATCCAATAAAATCCAAAAAAAAAACAAAAAAAAAACAAAAACATAAATCACCATATCTAAATACAGAAGCACTCATAACATTTCATACATAGCCACAACCCTGCAAGACACAGTAAGTACATTTGTTAAAAATGTATACATTAGCTAATATAAGAACCTTCACAGTCATCAAGCACACAAGAGGCTCACAGTCACATAAGTACCAACTTCATACCTTGCTAAATTAAAGCTCCATCTTACTCATACCCCCAGGTTTTTTTTTTTGATTTTTTTTTTTTTCACCCCCAACCTCTCACTACGCCTAACACAATGTCATTAAAAAGTCCCCTGACACCAAGCCACTCACTCGACCCACACAACTCGCATTACACCTCTTTCCTCCAAATGCACCAATCATGCCCCCGCGCCTTCCTCAAAAGCCAGCCTACGACACGTCCCCTGAATTTTGTAATGCCTAAGTCCTCCACTCGAAAGCTTCGATAACCATCTGAAAATTTGAAATACCATCTATTCCCAGTGATATCCTTATTCCTCCTTTGTGTCCCATAAAATATCGCTGCCAAGGCCCTAAATTCGCTCCCCCACCGTCGCTCTCTGTAAAACCCACGAAGTAAAATACACTAAGTCGGCTACCAGATAAAACCCATCGCAATTTGTACGGCACCCCCACCCCCCCACATCCAAGCTTAATGCACGTAGAACACAAATACCACCCCCACCCGACCATACGTAAAACCCTGCTCACACTCTCTCACTGGTTCCAACCCTTTCACAAAAATATACTGCATGAAAACAGTGTCCAATACCCCACACTCACAACATTCCCGTCCCCCTTCTGCACACGCCTATTACCTAATACCTCCCCGACGGCAATATATTATAAAGAAATTTAAACATTACCTCCCCGCACCAAAGCTTCAATCGCAACCCTTGCACGCGCCCCCCATATATCACGCTCATGCTTACATCGGATACAAACCCACAACCCTAGCAACTACCTCCCCATCCACCCACCCGAACCATTGTACCTAACCCCGCAGTGTTTTCCCCTTGCATATCACAACCTCAACATTCCTCCCACCTGAACATCCTACCCCTCCAACGAACAAGTCCCCTTCTGCATCCATGCCAAACCTTACCTGGTGATTACTGCCCTTCCTCAAATAGCCTATGTTTAACATACGATACCCAACAACCCTTAGATGCAGCGCCATAACCCCAGCCCTCCCAGGCGTACCGTAAACCCCACCCACAAACATTTCTCGACACCATCACAACCTGAACCCCAAATAAGGTGATACACACGCTTCAACAGACCTTCTCATCACATGTTTCCAAGGGATATATACCTGCCACATGCCATAGCTTACTATACGTTTCACATTCACCACAATTGCAACGCTGTGCAGCGTCAAACCTACCCCCTGTAACGCAAACCCGCTAATCTCCCAAAACCCATCTACAGCTTCTTCGAATTCCACCTTCGTTGCCCCCAGATATTTTCCATGTGAACCCCACATACCTTATGTCAACTTACCAGGGACAACCTCACCCTGTTCGTATACCCATCCCACACCACCCCCACCCTCAATAAACATCGACTTATCTCTATTAGCGTCTTCCCTGTTACCATGCAAACACTCCACCAACTCACTAGCCCTAGGTAGATCTTCAGACCTTCTAAATAGCACTGAGGAGTCATAACATATCCAACGATCCCCGGTTTCCATCAGACACCCATCCCTCACCACCCTTCCCATACGCCCCAACGTACAGCCCTACAGAACAGTCCTGAGTAATGCAAAGAGACGCTGCAACACAGGCATCCCTGCCTTTAAGCCCCTTTCCATCCTAACAGGTTGACCTAATCTACCATTCACTTGTACCTACCCGTTGCCTTCTCAACAACACCCTTAGTCCACTGACGATTTTCCTCTCAACCCCTGCCATCAGCATAAACTTCACAACGCCTCACCATCCACACGTCATATGCTGCATGCCAATCTAATGCTAAAACCCCACCCTTGAGTTCCCCCACTGTCATCTATAAACCTAACGTATAATGCCCTGCCCCACACACATCGAACGGGGGGGCCCAGGCACTCCATGAGCGGGCCAAAACGCTGCAAGACACTTTTCAACCTATTTCCCAACCACTTCAGCAAAGCCTTGAGTAATCGCCACACATAAGGTGGATTGAACGGTAGTCCATGCACACATTCACAAGACTTTTTTTTAGGACCATGACCACTACACCCATTTCTCTGCTGTTCCCCCAACCTACCCCTGGTTTTCATGGCATTAAATAACTCTACTAAAAACCCACCCAAACACTCCCAGTTTTTTCGTATAAAAATCACAAGGGAATACCATCAATACCAGGCCGATTTACCCATAGCTCATCCCTTCCACTGCCACCCTAATCTCCTCCTCACTTATAGGCCCCCCCCAAACTCAATCGATCCTGGAGCTGTGACAAGATCTACGTAGGTGAAACAGCAAAAAACCTCGACACCCGCCTCCAATGAACACATATACCAAGTAGGAACGACAACTTAAACAACGCCTGGTACAACACCGTGAAATTCCACCAATCATCTATATGAAATTCAGAGAAGCCCAATTTAGTGATAAAAGAAACTATTTCCGCACACGCAAGTGCCTGAATCACACTGACGCTGTTTCGAATACAATTAAACAAAACAACGGCAGCTTCACCATCTCCGAAGTCTTTAGCAATAATCTCCTGAAAAACAGTAAACCCTGCCATCACATAGTCTCTCCGTTACACTACACAAAGCACAAGAGTAAACACCTGAAACAAGCTGCTCATTCCAGTTTATATATTGTCCAACCATTTTTATGTTACCCAAGTAATAGTCTTTTATATTCCTTTAATCATGTACGAATTAATGCTCAACATATTTGTATTACTTTTTGGTCACTACCACTTACTACTACTACTACTACTACCACTAGTGAACATCGAAATGGTACCTCACTAGTATTCACCTCACTCTGAGCCTTTATATACCCTCTGTGTCATGTATTGTTTTGTAATGGCTTATAAAGCTCCTGGAGAGCGAAACGTTGCCACAATAAATGCCCCATAGTAGCACTTGTGTCCTTTTTAACTTTAAACTAGATACAGTTTACCCATTCGCCCATTGCGCCCAATGCCTCACAATTAACCCGCAACACTTTTACCATTCTTCCGTACCATGCATCCACATAACAACCCAACCTCTGTAGATGAAAGCACCTGCCCCTGACGATATCCCGCCAATTGCTGCCTGAACCCGCAAACCTCATCACCTCTGTTGCCCTACGACGGGTCCCCCGCTCCCACAAGACAATACGCCGACGGATGTCCCCCATAAGACCTCATCAAGGCCCCTGCAACCCTTGCATGCATCAAAATTGCGTTTTGAATATCCCCTATCTGTTTGTTTCAAACCCTCAATCTCACCCATCGATATGCAACCCCCCCCCTCCCATATAGCATTCCTGTCGTTGACCCTCAAGTAATTTTTTAAATCCCATATGAAACTCGCCTCTCTTCCTTCGCTCTTCTGATAAAAATCCTCACCTTTCCCTTACCGACCCGATCCCACCCCCCAATGACAGATCAAACCCCCCCCTCCATCAGCCCACCACCTTTTTCCAAGAGCAGGACGGCAAAAGTTCCCCCCTCCCCTGTTTTCAATAACCCAACATTCTTCCTTCCAGAAAACCGCTGAAACGCTCAGCCAAACCCTCCCAATTTAAATCCACCAGAACCCACACGATGATCACCTCTTCAACAAGCCCCAAAAAAACCCCGAAAAAAAACCTCCCCCTAGGCTCTACATCCTTACGTCGACAACACAGTTCCATCACCCCTATAATTGGTAATCCTGGCACGATCTGAAATGGTAGACAAGGACATCCCTAAAGAATCTATTTTTAACACCATGTCCCCTTCTGCCGTCCCATACACACCAATGAACCCACCCGAACCCATGCCGTCCCACCTACCCTCCGACCCTAACCTCCGACTACCCGCCCCCTCCTCCCCTACCTCACACATATGCAAAAGAAACGGGCTGGCTTCCTTAATTTAATATGCACCCAACACACCTTTCAGTCGTGAAGAGCAACCACGTACACTCATATCCGGTAATTGACAATTCACCTAAATTATTTTATAATTATGCTCCTACAAGAACAAAGATCTGGCACATATCTCCTCAAATAACCCTCCAGAACTTTACATTTGCCCACTGCCTTCAACCCATTAACATTTTAAAGACACCTTAAGCCGTAATGAGGCTTTCACTTAGACACCTAACACACTTTAGAACCCTGGCGAGAAACCCACACTGCCCCCCAACACTTCCCACCACCATCCCCTTGCTCACGGCTCTAACATTCTTTAAACACCTTTCTCTCTAGGCGTTAGATCATGCCGTTTTTCTTCCCCGTCCTTTGCCCAGCGACAAAACCATCCTCACTATCAGAAATGACAGCTGTCCTCTTGCGAGAAACCACGCTTCCTCACCGCGTCGCCTCCTCCTGGGCCATCTTCCCTGTGGACCTCCACTGCACTACTCTGGACTCGCCCCTCATCACTCACAAACCTCTCATTGAGGCCACCCACCTCAGCCTCTACACTCACATCATCCAAGCCACATTGACCGAAACATCATAACCTCGAGGCCACCTGAATTGTATCTTCCAAAACATGGTGTGCAATTGCAGACATCCTCACCACTCTTTCGTCGACAACCAACCTACTTCCTCCGTCAATCCATGAGTGTCACACACTCAGGCAGCGACGCCTCCTCCCTTTCCCACCTCCCACACTCCCGCCTCCCGTGAACAAAGGCTTACGTTGAGTTGCCGTTGCATAAGTCAGTGGTCCGTAGTACCATCAGATCCCGCCTCAGCTTCAGGTTTCCCACGACTCCTCGGTTGACAAGTGGTGGCTATGGTGGTCGTACGCCCCACACACATGGCACGTACCCTCTGACCTTTGTATGTTACGTCACCCGAGTCCGGAAGGCCTCCATTCCCACATAAGATGGATATAGGAACCTTAGGACAATTTATAGGAAAACGCCCTCAGAAAGCCAACTAGTTCCCCATCTCGCCAACGTCCCCAATGTCGCCATGTGATCGCCCATATCGTCCAAACACCTGGCCGTAAATCCATTACATCCCCCCGAAAGGTACATTACGCACTTGACCAGGTGCAAGAATCTTGATACGTCATGAAGACGGACACTAACGCAGGGGTAGCCGTACTTAACCACATCCTGATACTTGCACCCAATGTTTTGTCCATATGTACTGCTCAGCGGAACTTGACGAAAATGCGTGCCACACAATTCAGTGAGACTCACATAAAGATCTTCAAAGCGATGCCGTACGTATCCCGCAATATTGGCCGTCGCCAACTGTGGGTATTCGTGGGCAGTAAGCACGCCCCTCACTAATTCCCAAACAGTGTTCACAACGTCTGGGCGCCACTCTCGCCATGATGAAAATACTGTCACCGCCAACCAGGGTCAGAGCGCAGTTCCAAGTACGTCCTCTTCTACTCAAGAGTTGAGTAGACGAATATGAAAACTGCGCAGAAAGCCAGATGATTCGGGGAGCTACTGCGCCAGCCTGTCCGCACGGCCCTGAGAGCGATGTGGACAATGAAATTGAAATTTAAAGGATATACATCTAGTACACACCGATGTACACAACCTTAAATGTTATAAACTGATTAATATACACATTTCAAGCGTATTTTACCTGTAGGCAGGAGAGTAATAGTGAAGGGACCATTCTGTTGTAGCTGCTCCAACCACAGTAAGGGAAAATAAGCTTCGTCAAGCTCCGCTTCGAGCTTCAAGCTCTCATGAACCCTTCGATGAGTCGTTTCTCACGGAGTTTTTACATCTTCATGAACACGGAATTCATACACCGAGAGGCGTGTATGTTGTACCGAGTGTATACTCCGAGAAATTATTCCAATTCTAAGGTTATATAGTTAATCCTGACTGGGATATGGGTTGTTTGATAGAGTTTGGAGCCTATCGACTACACAAGGGTTGTGCGGTTTTCCTTCCACAGCCAGACAAGAATTTTTTCAATACCCAAAGAATTCAACAATTCCATCATAAATATCCTTGAGATATGCAGCTGTCAGGTTATATACCGCGGTAGTATACAGGTGACTTTGTGCCCTGATAACCTGGTGTAGTAGATAGACTTTAAATAATAAAAAAGGCACAAAACCGTACTGGAACGATACACAAAAAACCCGCACATGAAAGAGAGAAGCTTCGACGACTTTCCCGGTCCAAGTCAGGACCGAAACGTCGCCGGTAAGCTTCTCTCTTTTATGTTGCGGGTTATTTTGTGTAGTAGGCTTTAAAACCCCCCACAAACCACCAATCAGCCATAAGACCCTCATCGAATAGACAGACATTGAAACCTCTTATTAAAAATATTAATAATTATAATTTTATATTCTACAAGTAGCGGCCTAGCTGACATCAATGACATACTACTAATATAGAAAGCCCATTGCTAACAGAGCATTTCGGTCAAAATTTTGTTTTTTATTATTTAAAACATTACAATACATTACATAGATAAAAGGAACATAGTAACATTATCTTACCCAAATATAAATACAATGTCCAAAATACACACGACGTTTTAACTCTGTGCTGACACAAACTGCCCTCATCCCCCTTTTACATTATTTCCCATGTACCATTATAATTATTATATACAAAGAAGCACCAAACCTACAATATGCATTTATTTACCAAATTTGTTAGTTTATGTTATTAATCCTTCATACATAAATGTACATAAACAAGTACATTATAAAAAGAAACAACGGAACTAAAGGAATGGTTTTTTCCAGTACTCAATCCTAACTGTGTTACACACAATGTGAAGATTTTTTCTCATGACAGTATAAACGCTTTCTTTAACTTACTACAACGTTACTCACCCACACCTGTGAGCAATTATAAGAATGAACAAAACAAATTTACAGTACCGCCTAAAAAAGTAATACTTTCTTGACCTGAATATAACAAATAAACCCCGTTCTTCTGACCTTAACATACACACAACACACACCTCACGATTAGACATTGTCCCCTCATACATTGAATATTAAACAACCACATGCAATTTTACACTTTTGATTACAAGGAAAATGTTGTGTACTGCTCGATTGCCATTACATCCTACACAACACCATTCACAACTCGCTACTGACGATCATATCATCCAATATAGACATTCTTCGTATGGAAATCTAGATAATTCGGTGCACACACACGACCACCCTGCTGGGTGAAGTGTGCTGCTCCCTGTTACTTCCCAGAAACTAAAAGTAATTAGACACTAATTCAACGCTCTAAAAACAAGTGGCACGCTTTTACACAGAAATGTAGAATAAAACACCTAAATTCAGTACCTACATGACACAATAATGTTAACTACTAAATACAGCTAAAACACATACACCTCAACAGGCATTACACTTACAATATATATTATGCCAACAGTCACGTTACAGACATTTGTAATAATTATACTCTAAATCCAAAATATTATTATGATAATCAAAAAGAAGCGCTAAGCCACACGGGCTATACAGCGCTAAAACCAAAAACAATCCTGTAGATCAGCTTATATGTTGTTCAATTTCACAATGGATACTTATAAACAAATGATATTCCTCACCTTAATGTATATTTGGTAATCATCTTATGACTAAAATGCCACACTCTGTCACCCACCATATTCTCCTGTTCAAATATGCACTCACACACACGTGTATACATTTATAAATACATCTATGTATATTTCTGTACATATGCACACATATATATATGCACACTCACGCACCTACATATTTATGTAAAAATACGTTTCCATCACTGCCCCATCATAGCCAAGGAAAAAAACTTAAATCAAACAATTGTGTCATACAAACAGCGTAATTCGCTTTCCCCTCAAGCACTCTTCATATATATTACTCAATATTATACGTACCTCATCTACATTCTTGCCCACTCACACCCACACGCCTCAGAACGGGAGGCTAGCCCGTTGCTTCCCATTGACCTACAAAGCCCATAAATCACACAGCCGAAAATTCCTATAACCCTCTGTAAATTCAGTGTTCCATCTCCTACCAAATACTTCCCGAGTGCGGCAACTTAGATCTGTAAATGTTCGCCGCCAGCACCTTTATTCCTTTCACCCCTCCAACATCTCTCAATTGCCCATGATGTGAAACACGAAATTCATTACCAGATATGCCACTGTGTTTTTAACCTGCGTTCTCCCCACCCCATCAAATCTAAACTTAACACTCGCAATACTGCAACCCACCCCCTCCCATAACTCGAATTTCCCCTTCCAAACCATGTCCCTGACCCTGTCTATGCATTCACAAGAAATATACAACATGAAAAATGGTTTCTAACTTCACCACACGCTCGACACTCTCCCTTCCCCGCCTCCCTGAGTTTTTCGATTACATAATACGATCCAGAAGGTAGAATTCGTGTAAAAAGCAATACATCACCTGCTCGTACACCTGGACTAATGCGAAACTTCCGGAGACTCCCATATGTCCACGCCAGCATTACATCGGTATACTCCTTTCACAGGAACCACCTCCAACCCTCCCCCCACTCTCTCGATTATGCGCAGCTTACTCGATCTGGATTCCCTCGCTCACACCATCAGAAATCTCCAACATCGCCTCCTCCGCCTACTCGCAAATCCTTCCCGTCCACTCAACGTTTTTATGTTCACAGCACTTTCTCGATCCTCCCCCCCTTATCCCCACGCTCCGCAGAAGACTCCGTTTCACGTAAATACACCCATAATCCGTCGTTCCAGAGTGTATGAGGCCCAGCCCTCCTTGGTCCAATCGCAAATTAACCCTCTGCTTAACAATTCACAGCCAGATCCCCCAATGAACCGATAAACCCTGCGCAACAATTTCGTGAGACTTCTCGGCAAGCATTAACGGATAGATGACCCACCACATGCCATAATTTACTATATAAGTAGTACGGTTGTTGCTATGACTCTTTGGGTGCAACTTAGATTTGCAGACCTCAAACCACCTAATATTTTTTAATACACGTCCACGGCCCCTCACCGAGTTTCACCTCACTGCCACCAACTGATCACGAAACATAAACACAATCCCACATATCTTAAGCTGATCCTCCTCGCTCCACCTACCCCTTATGCCCCCCTTCATTTGGGTCCAATTGTTCCCCACTGGCCAATGAACTTAGTCCTTCGTAAGTACATTTAAATTCTCATCCCAGTCGCCTTACCAAACACTCCACGATTCCTTCCACCGCTGCAAGTCTCACACCTCCTACCAAGTCCGATGTATCATCTACAAACCCACAATACCAGGCCACCCATCGCGCTCATAACCCCCCATCCCCCCCAAAACTCTAGCCCGCACGGTTCATGCCGTCAAATAAAAAGAATCTTGAAAACACTCAAACAATAACTGTGAAAGGGGACAACCTGCCTCTAACCCGACCCATCTGAACTGGCACACCTAACTTACTAATTGACCTCACACGCATAGGTGCGCCCCATTGTATAGAAAAAAAAGTCTGTGCCCAGGAGATGATTTCATCTTCCCAAAACCCTGGCCAATGCATCTGAACTGGCCAAAAGCTTCCTCTTTCCTACACTATCATATTGCAGTAGCCCAATCCCAAAGCTAAAATCACTCTCCCCCCCCCGCCACCCTACACCTGTCGGCCCTTTCCTATGAAACCACGAATCAACCCGTGGCCTTCAAACATGGGCGACCTGTATCTTGCCGTTATTGTCCCCTATCATAAACTTTTCTACATCACATCTTTTTCAGTCTATTCCCCAGTATCCTCGTAACAACATGTAGTCTATCACACATAAGTGAAATGCCCCTTTAATCCAGAACGTTGATCGATCCCCTTTTGGCACCAAAACGCACCACTGCCTGGCGTTGCAAATTCTCCATAACCCCGTTAGTCTTTAGATGTTAAACAACTGTACCAAAACGCTCTCAATCACACCCCAGTTTGTTAGCAATAGAAATCCGTCGGGAGCCCATCATGCCAGGTGCTCTTATCTAAGTCTCGCCCCCATCAAGCCTGCCATATTTCGCACTCAGAAATAGGCCCTTCCAATGCTTCTCTGTCTTTGCATACTAAGCCCACACTTCATGGGCATTACTGATTTCCCTAGTGCTATATTATTTAACCAATGCTTGCCATGTAGGTCTTAAACCACGCGATCTATATACCGCGTCATGCCTTTTCTGTCGTCACCAAACAATTGGCCCTCAGTGATAGCCCCTTCTCTCCCTGGTGCACTGTTAACCCCATCATTTCCGTAGCTGCTCTCCTTTGGCCTCTGTTCCCTCAACACACATGCCGAACAGAGTGCCCGTAGAGAACCTCCTCCAAACCTCCCACCACCCGAGCAACATCAAACTCGATCATTGTGCAAGCCTTTTATTACGTTCCTTAAATCCTCAATTTCCTCTACAGGGTATCTTTGCACCATCACCCACATAACAATCACTTTAACTGTCGCTTCCAAATACTCCTGAAACTCCGTATAACATTTGATTATTTTCCCGCCCTCGCCGACATAAAAATCCCCGTATACGTGTCTTATCCACCATATTCCACCACCAAACCGAGTCACCATCCCCAGGTGCCTCCCCCCCACAAACCCTCCACAAAGTCGCAAATGATTTAGTCTGCTCTCATCCCCTTATCAACAATAACATTCAATTTCCAATAACTACGACTCCTTCTAGGAAATCCCTCCCACCCCTACGTCCACGAGAACCCCTCTATGTCGAAAACACCACATCCACGTTAACACACCCTTAACTGCGACGGGTAACGCGGTACATACACTCTATCAAGTCGCGCGCATACCCACGGCGTTACAAAAGTATGTTCGAAGCCTCAACCCCCGCACCACGTCCACAATCCTGCCCTCAGTCATAAATCCCCCAACACCCCAGAAAAATGGCCCACTTCCCCGGGGTTTGCAACATCCCTACGCCGAAACCCCCCCTCACATCAACAGTTCAAATCCCTCGTATGAGTGCCACTTCAGGGAGTAACCGCAATAGTAATTAATAACCTCCTTCACAAAGGTAGATTTTAACAAAACGGCCCATCATTCTCTGCTGGTCCTCACAACGCACACGAAGGCAGCTCTTCACGTACCCTGCCCCCCATAGACCTTGTCCATCCTTATACCCCATCCCTCCCCACACTCGCAATGCCCTCACAACTAACAGCTAGTCTCCCTATCAATGATGGCAATGCCACCTTACAAACGTATAGCTTTCTCCACATACACATCATACCCATCTTCTGCAACTCACATCACTAATTTATGATTGTGTTCCTGTACGAAACAACGTCAACATTATTACGTACTAATAATCCTCGGAACCATACACGTTTTCGCACACATCCTCAAGCCGATTAATATTTATGTCAGGCCTTAAATTGGTCCCAGTTGGTTTTTTTCTTTCGATACTTAAAGTTTCTCACCAAATCTTTTTGTTCCCACCTTTTCAACCCCCCCCCTTTTCAAGAACTCTTGACCAGCGCCCCTGACTTTAGTACCACTGGGGCCCTCTCTGTGCACATCCGCCCAGGTTTTTTTTTTTTTTTTTTTTCCGGATCGCTGGGCTGACGTCAGCACATCCTCCGATCTGAAAGCGTTCTACAGAGCGCTTTCGCGTAACACTTTCCACCTGCATGTCTTCCATCTGCAGACATCCTGGTGGATTTCCACCTCCACTGTAAGTTACAACAAGGCGTCCAGGGACGCCCAACGACCTGCTGCTCTTCGGTGTCCAAGCGTCCACCTTCGCAGCATGTCCCAGATTAGGGAAGGGTCCATTAGCAGTACTCGTGCACTTCACTCTGTAAATAATTCATTCAGCACGGAGGCAATGGATTTCCTCTACGTCGTTGTTATGCACATCTTGACAGAGCCGGGCCTTCTCTGGTTTAGCCTCCAAGAATCGACACTTCTGGGAGTGTGGCAACGCTGTCTCCGTAGACCTCTTCAACCTCTTCACTCCAAGACAATCCTGATGGTATCACCTGGCACACCAGCATCATCTTGCCCCCGCTGCTGGCTTCCTCCTCAACACCGTGTTTTGTTGTCCAACCTGGCACCTCGTGCGTCGTTCACACTGTACCGCCATATGATCATATCGCCACACAACCTGCAAGTTGCGGCGTTGCCCTGCATATGACACCATTACCTGAGTTCTGAAGTCATTGCAAGATCACGTAAGAAGGGATGGTGCCGAATGTCATCTCACTGAAAACGCACCTTCTGGTATTCCTGCATATGGTATGGGGCCGTCCAGACCACCGCCCTGCTGTACCATGTGTATGGTGCCATAGATTACCCAGTGCAGCTCTAATGTCAGACACATCAGCCTCAAAGGGCACATTTTCTGACCTTTACCCATGTGTAATAGCGGGAGAGCGTCATGTAGCTTGACTGACAAAGGCTGGGATTAACCACTAGATTAACCTCCTGGAACTTGTCACCACCTCCTCGTAAACACTATGCCGAAGTAGAACTTCACAAGATCCGTTATACGCCATTCATTGTCCACAAAACCTCCACAAGTCTGCATTGGCAATACCAGAAGGTATCGCGAATTATCGTCAGGCAATAGTAAGCGCCGTTTGACCGGTCCAAGGCACGGCCCCACGGGTCCAATTCAATAACACACAGTATTGACGCGGGCGCCGGGGTCGCCAGTGTTTGTGGAAAATGAAAAGCTGCCACCAGTCAACTAAGGGGCAGCATGTAGCACACGGTCCTCACTACTCCAAGGGCTGAGAGACGAATGTGCATTATGGAGAGGATGATGCCCATAAGATTAAATCACAGCATCAGGGAAAGGGATTTTATCCCTCAGATTAACCTCTACGCATCAGGGGAAAGGAGATTGGCCCAGTTTAACTTTCTACAGCATCAGGGGAAGGATGTGGGGGGGGGGCCCAGGTAAACATCGGCAACATCGGTGGAAAGGGTGAGAACCATTGGTGTTGTGACCAGGTGGGTTGCTAACCAGTGGTGTTTGAACATGAGGGTGAACCTGAAACATGAGGATCACTAGGATTGACAGGAGACCTACGAGATGGTCAACGAAAACGATTTCTCGACTTTCCAAGAAAGTTGGTTCCTTACCGTGTGTCAAGTGAGATTGTATAGTAAATCAGGTGAAGCTACTTTAAGTGAGTTCAGGATGGGACCTAGTTTATAAGAGAATCCCCTGCATGGACATCTACAAAGACAATCTTAAATTGTCTCTAAAGTTATTGTTCAGAATACCAGTTACCATGGGATAATTGACTTGCATGTCTTCACTAAAGACCCCTATTTTACGCAGAGGCATTTCGGGCTGCTTAAAATTAACTTACAACTAGGGAGTAGACAGTCATAATGTGATTTGCAATATCTGACACTTTGTGTGGATGTGTTTGTGGTGTTCAGTAAGTTGAGATTTATTTGAATAGTGGTGGTGTGTATGGTCTTGAACCTGGCTGGTGATTTTTGGGCATCTTATCTCTGTTGCGTAACAATGGGTATTAATTCGATGATTTGCTGTTGTGTCCACAAAGTCACAAAACCGTAAGTGAGGTGAGATAGATTAGTAAAGAGTAATACATAGTTAGTGACATAGTGTTTACCTGGGTTTTACCTGGAGAGGGTTTTGGGGGTCAACGCCCCCTCGCCTTCGTCTCAGACACAAGCCTCGTGGTGGATCATGGGTCTGAATCAACTAGGCCTTGTATACTGCTGGCCGCACGCAATAAAGAACTACGTACGAAACCCCAACTCGGTTGGTCAGGTACTGACTTTATGTGCCTATCCATGCGCGTTCTTGAAAGACAGTCGAGGGGGCCTTGTTGGTATTTCCCCCTTATTATATGCTGGAGGCAGTGATAGTCTTGGCCGCCAGACACTTATTTTGTTTGTCCCTCAGTATACTTTGTGGAGTCCTCTTGCTTATCACTGGGGGGAATGTTGCATCTCCTGACCGAGGGTTTTGCTATTCATAGGGAGTGAATTTCTTGTGCAGATTTGGTACTAGTCCCAATCCAAACTTTCAAGTGTATATTAATTATCCTTGTATCCTCTCGCCTGCGCTCCCAGGGAATACATATCATGTGGCCTTCATAGTAGCGTATTTTTTGATAGGAATGCCCAAATTTTACCGCAAATTTTCTTTAGAATATGTATGGATGCGAATCTGAAAGTCAAGTTAAGTGGAATCCCTGCAAATTTTCCATCCTTCCCAGTTTTTCTGTGATTTTTTTTTGTTTTTAATTTTTATGTTGAAATGATATTATATTTTTTTTAGCTTTATTCCCAATCATCATACAGAAGTAGTTGGTCAACATTGAGGAGTAAGTGTGTTGGTTGCCATCCAGCAAGAAATCTTTAAGCGTTCCTCACTGTAACTGTGTCGTTGAGGACAACACATCTGATAGTTATGATAAATATATGTCGTTACTTGTTCCTGGTGAGAGTGAGGAACGTGATTATGGGACGACCGTAATAAGATTTGGTAATAAATTAGTGAATAATGGAAAGGACCGTGGTAACTGGCGCATCGCCATGGAGTGTCCCAGGGAAACATACCCGTGGAATTAATCATCACACATCGGTCTCAGATCTTAATGGAGTGGCCTCCAAGTGTATAATAATTATGAGACAGTTAAACCGACTTGTGAGGGGGGGGGGGGGGGGGGGGGGGTGGGGGGTTTACTCTGTAATGTAATCAGTGATAATAACCACTAAGTTAAGAGAATGCGTGAATTGAAATAAGATCCCGCCCTGCTCGCAAGTGAACACTTATTCCTGCGTGGTTCCCGTCCGAGGATAGTGAGGTTTTTATGGAGTCACGACTTCTAAATCGGGACAAACCAACGGATACCTCCGTCCTGCTGGAATAAGAACCGTGTTGGTGTACAGGGATACGAAATGAGAGGTGAATGGAGGAACTAAGGAGCATCATCACCCACAGTAAGTACACTTCTAGTTTAACAGACTGATACGGCCAGTTTTGGTATGTATGTAATTGATAGGGTATGAGTGATCCAGCTTACATCAAGTGACCACCAGAGAATATCTGGTAAGTGGTTGGGGTTATGTACAAATGTTTTTCCTTTATGGATTTATCCATGTGTAACCAACCCCCGCCCCCCCTTCATCAGTTAAACTAATATAATCTATACAGTCCCCAAAATAATAGCGCCGTATTTGTGGGTACTATCCAATTTATACTTGTCTCGGATAGATATGGATAAATTGTGAGGGTCAAGGGGGCCACCAGCAGTGACCAGTAGTTGGTTAAGTTTTCTCACATGTCTACACGGGGTGCTTACGTTAAACAATATATAACCCTTTACCAGCCCCTGGAGAAGGGGTGATCACCCTTTTCCACCTTGGTAAAGGGTGATTACCCTTTCCCAGGCCTGGTAAAGGGTTAAGGAAGGCAGAATAAAATAAAATAGTTTCCCCTTTCCTATAACTGTTTTCTTAGAAAGTTAATATTATAAAAAAATATTTTACAATGAACTAATAAAAATTACATTAGCATTGGTTAGTTTATTCTAGGTAAGTAAGTAAGTTTATTCAGCATCACAATTACATAGAATATCATACATATCAGCAATTTATAAGGAACCAAGGATAACCCAAAAAAAAAATAAGCCATATGACTTAATTCCATGAGGTCCTTGTAATATTTATTTTTATTATTTAAAAGTAATAACAGTCCAAGATCATAAGTGTGTAAAAGGGGAGAAGTAAAGATTAGTTATTTTCCATACAAGAACTCACACGTCTCCTCCCTATCTGTAGCCTTTATTCATGAGGTAAATGTACTCATGAATAAGTCTACAGAAAGGCGTAGAGAGTGAGTTCTTGTCTGAAAAATAACTAATGTTTACTTCTCCCCTTTTTACACACTTAAGATCTTGCCTGTTATTAACTTTTAAAAATATAAAAAATAATTATTACAAGGACCTCAATGGAAAATAAGTCACTCCTGGCTTATATTTTTTTTGGGTTATCCTAGGTTCCTATACATGATTGCTGATATGTATGAATTCTATGTAATTGGTGTATACCTAATAAACTTACTTACTTACCTGAATAAACTAACCAATGCCTAATGTAATTTATAATATTCAATTGTAAAATATTTTTTTATAATTAATAACTTCTAAGAAAACAGTTATATAAAGGGGAAAACTATTTTATTTTATTCGCTTCTTAAAACCCGTTACCAGTCCTGGAAAGGTCAATCACCCCTTTACCAAGAGTGAAAGGGGGTGATCCCCCTCTCCAGGCCTGGTAAAAGGGTTAATATTGTTTACCGTAGTTCACCCCGTGTAGACATGTGAGAAAACTTAACCACCTTCTTGGTCACTGAGGTGGCCCCCTTGACCCTCACACCCTTATCCATATCTATCCCAGACAAGTGTATAAATTAGGATAAGTACCCACAATTACGGCGCTATATTATTTGTGGACTGTATAGATTATATTATGTTTAACTGAATGAAGGGGGGGGGGGTAGGTTACACATGGATATATCCATCAAGGAAAAACATTTGAACATAACCCAACCACTTACCAGATATTCTCAGGTGGTCATTTAATGTAGCTGACACTCATAACCCTATCCAATACAACAATACCTAACTGGCCAGTATCAGTCTGCTAAAACTAGAAGTGTTACTTAACTGTGGGTTGATTGATGCTCCTTCCATTTCCCTCCATTCACCATCTTCATTTCGATATCCTGCTACACCAACACGGTTCTTATTCCAGCAGACGAGGTATCCGTTGGTTTGTCCCTATTAGAAGTCGTGACTCCATAAAAACCTCACTATCCTCGGGACTGAACCACGAGGACTAACGTGAACACTGGAGCAGGGCGACTTATTTCACTGTCACGCATTCTCTTAACTTAGTGTTTATTATCACTGATTACATTACAGTTCCAAGACGGTTTAATGTCTCATAATTATTATACACATTGAGGCCACTCCATTAAATCTGAGACCGATGAGTGATGATTAAATCACGTGTAGTTTCCCTGGGACACTCCATGGCTATGCGCAGTTACCACCGGTCCCTACCATTATTCACTAATTTTACCAATTTATTACGGTGGTCCCATAAATCACGTTCCCTCACTCTTCAACAGGAACAGTAACGACAATATTTATCAGAACTAATCCAGTCGTGTTGTCCTCAAAGACACTGTCAGTGAGGAACGCTTAAGAGAACTTTCTGCCTGGATGGCAACCAACAAACTTACTCTCCAATGTTGACAAACTCTTCTGTATGATGTTTTGGAAATAAAAGCTAAAAAAAAAAAAATACTCATGTCACCATAAAATTAAAAAAAAAAATCACAAAAAACTAGGCGAGGAGGAAAATTTTTCAGGATTACGTAACTTGACTTCAAGAATTCGCATCCATTACATATCTAAAGAAAATTTGCGGAAATTTTGGGCATTCTATCAAAATACGCTATCTTGAAGGCCCTAGATATGTATTCGCCTGGAGCGCAGGCGAGAGATACAAGATAATATACACTTGAAAGTCTTGGAGGACTGTACTCAAACTTGCACAAGAAAATCACTCCCTATGAAAGCAAAACAATCGCAGGAGATTGCAACATTCCCCCAGTGAGAAAGCAGCGACTCCACAAGTATACTAAGGGACAACAAATAAGTGTCTGGGGCCCAAGACTACTCAACTGCCTCGCACAAATAAAGGGGGATTACCAAAAAGACCCCTCGCTGTCTCTCTATTTTATTGTGTGCCTGGTGTCCTGGGGGGGGCCCCCCAAGAAGGCACTGGATAGGCACCTAAAGTCAGTACCTGACCAACCGAGTTGTGGTTCGTACATCAGTTTGCGTGCGGCAGCATAAAGCCTAGTTGATCAGACCCTGATCCACCACACCTGGTCTGAGACCGACCGAGGGGGCGTTGACCCCCCAAAAACCCTCTCCAGGTAAACCCCAGGTAAACACTATGTCACTCACTATGGTATTACTCTTTAATCTATCCTCACCTCACTTACGGTATTTGTGCTTTGACCCACTACAGCAAATCATCGAATTAAAACCCATTGTTTTACGCAAAACAGCTAATAAGATGCCCAAAAATCACCCAGCCAGGTCAATACCATACACACCACCACTATTTCCAAAAATCTCAACTTACTGAACACACAACACATCCACACAGAAAGTGTCAGAAATTGCAAATCACATATGACTGACTACTCCCTAGTTGTAAGGTTAATTTTAAGCCAGCCCGAAATGCTCTGCGAAAAAGGGGTTTTCTGTGAAGACAGCAAGTCAATTAATCCAAGTCAACCTGGTAATCCTGAACTATACTTAGAGAAATAAGATTGTCTTTGTAATGTCGCTGCAGGATTCTCTTATAAACTAGGTTCCCATCTGACTCCTAGTAAAGTGCTTTCACCTGATTTACTATAAAATCTCACTTGACACACGGTAAGGAAAACTTTCTTTGGAAAGTCGCAGAAAATCGTTTTCGTGACCTCTCGTAGGTCTCCTGTCAATCCCTAGTGAATCCTCATGTTTCAGGTCACCCCATTTCAACACCCACTGTTGCAACCCACCTGGTCACAACACCAATGGGTTCCTCACCCTTCCACCGATGTTGCAGATGTTTACCTGGGCCCCACATCCTTTCCCCTGATGCAGTAGAAGTTAAACTGGGCCCTCTCTCTTTCCCTGATCTGTAGATGTAATCGAGGCATAACCCTTTCCCTGATGCTGTTAGAATGATGTAATCGAGTCATCATCCTTCCACTAATGCACTATTCGCTCTCAGCCTTTTGAGTAGAGAGGACGTGTGCTACGCTGCCCCCTTAGTTGACTGGTGGCAGTTTTCATTTTTCACAACATGGCGACCCGGGCTCGCGTCAATACTGTTGTGTATTGAATTGACCCGTGGGGCCGTGCCTTGGACCGTCACGCGCTACTATGCACTGCGATAGATTCGCGATACCTTCTGTATTGCCGAATGAATACTTGGTGGTGTGACAATTAATGGGCGTATCACGGATCTTTGTGAATTCTACTCGGCTCGTGGTTAACGAGGAGGTGGGTTGACAGTTCCAGGAGGTTAATCTATGGTTAACCCAGCATGTGTCAGTCAAGCCTACATGGAGTCTCCAGGGGGGCCTATTACACATGGGTAAAGTCAAATGTGCCCTTTGAGGCTGATGAGTCTGACATTAAGATGCACTGGTAATTATGGCATCATACACATGGCTACAGCAGGGAGGTGGTCCTTGACGGCCCATATGCAGGAATACCATAAGGTGCCGGTTTTCAGTGAAGATGACATTAGCGGCACCCCAATCCCTTTCATACGGTGATACTTGCAAGAACTTCAGAACACAGGTAATGGTGTCTATTGCAGGGCAACGCCCGCACTGCAGTTGTGTGGCGCATATGATATATGCGGGTACAGTGTGAACGACGACCGATTTGCCAAGGTTTAGGGGGGGGGAGGGGGGGGGGGACAACACAACACGGATGTTTAGGAGGAAGCTGCGGGCAGAGATGTGCCTGGTGTGCCATGATTCCATCAGGATGTCCTTGGATGAAGAGTTGAGAGGTCTACGGAGACACGTGTGCCACACTCCCAGAAGTGTCGCCTTCTTTGGAGGCTAAACCATTAGAAGGGCCCCGCCTCTGTAAGATGTGCATAACAACGACGTAGAGAATTCCCAGTTGCCTCGTGGCCTGAATGAATTATTTACGAGAGAGAAGACACGAGTTCCTTCTATGACCCTTCCCTAAACTGGGAACTGCTGCGAAGGAGGACTCTGGACACAGAAAGCAGCTGGTCGAGGCGTCCCTGCGACTTGTTGAAAACATACAGTGGTGTGGAAATCCACCAGGACTGGCCTGACAGATGAAGACATGCAGTGGAAAGTGTTACGCAAAGCGCTCTGTAGCGCTTCAGACTCGGAGGAAGTCTGGACGTCAGCCCAGCGATCCGGAAAAAAAACCTGGGCGATGTGTCACAGAGAGGCCAGTGGACCCTTAAAGCCTCAGGGCTGGTCAAGAGTGCTTGAAAGGGGGGGGTTGAAAAAGGTGGGAACAAAAGATTGGTGGAGAAACACTAATTATCGAAAGAAAAAAACCACTGACCAATTTAAGTGCCTGACAATAAATATTAATGGCTTGAGGATGTGGCGAAAACGTGTATGTACCGAGAATTTATGTAGTACGTAATATGTTACGTTGTGTTCGTACAGGAACACAATCATAAATTAGGAAGTGAGTTGCAGGATAGATGGGTATGAATGTGTATGTGGATAATGTAGTAACGTTTGAAAGTTGGCATTGCCATCATGATCAGGGAGACTAGCTCCGTTTGTTGTGAGCATTGCGAGGGTGGTGAGGGGAGGGTAATAAGGGATGAAGGTCTATGGGGCAGGTGAAGGCTTGCCTTCGTGTGCGTGTCTGTGGGAACCACAGAGAATGGAATGGGCGTTGTAAAAAACTACTTTGTGAAGGAGGTATGAATTTTACTATTGCGGTCACTCCCGAAGTGGCACTCATACGAGGGGATTGAACTGTGGTGAGTTCGGCTGTAGGATGTTGAACCCCGGGAAGTGGGCATTTTTCTGGGTGTTGGGGATTTATGACTGGGGCAGAATTGATGGACGTGGTGGGGGTTGAGGTTGAACATACATTTGTACTCCCGTGGTATGTCGCGCGCTTGATAGAGTGTATGTACGAGTAACCCGTCCGCAGTTAAGAGCCGGGTGTATCCGTGGATTGGTCGTTTTTCCGAATCAAGAGGGTTCTCGTGGACGTAGGTGGGAGGGATTACCTAGAAAGGAGTCGTAGTTTTAATTGGAAATTGAATGGTTAAATTGGTTGAAGGGATGAGAGCAACTATCAATTTGCGACTTTGTGGGATGGTTTGTGGGGGAAGCACCTGGGATGGGACTTGGTTTTGGTGGATGGAATATGGTGGCTAAGGACACGTATACGTGGATTTTTATGTTCGGCGATGGCGGGAAAATAATCATTGTTGTACGGGTTTCAGGATATTTGGAAGGACAGTTACGTGATTGTTAATGTGGGTGATGGTGCAAGTACCCTGTAGAGGAAATTGAGGATTTAAGGAACGTATAAAAGCTTGCACAATGATCGGTTTTGATGTTTCTCGGGGTGGTGGGAGTTTGGAGGAGGTTCTCTACGCATCGCTTCGGCATGTGTGTTGAGGGAACAGATGCAAAGGCGAGCTGTTTCTACGGAAATGATGGGGTTAACATGCACGCCAGGGAGAGAAGTCAATCACGATGGCCAAGTGTGTTGGTGATGACAGAAGCATGTACGGGTATAAGATGCGTGTTTAAGACCTACATGGCAAGCATTGGGATAAATACAATACAACTACGGGAAATCAGTAATGCCAAGCAGTGTGGGCTTAGTATGCAAAGACAGAGAGCATTGGAAGGGCCTATTTCTGAGTGGCGAAATATGGGCAGGCGCTGGCTGGGGCGAGCTTAGATAAAAGCACCTGGCATTGATGGGCTCCCATTGAATTTCTATGTAACAAACTGGGGTGTGATGAGAGCGTTTTTGGTAACAGTTGTTAACATCTTAAAGACTAACGGGTTATGGAGAATTGCAACTTACGGCAGTGGGTGGTTTTGTGCCAAAAGGGGATCGATCAACAGTTCTGGATTAAAGGGCCCCCCCCCAATTTTTTTATTTCACTTAGGTGTGATGACTACAAGTTGTTCACGCAGATACTGGGGAAATAGACTGAAAAAGGTGATGAGAAAAGTTTTATAGATAGGGGGACAATAACGGGATACCAGGTAGCCACATGTTTGAAGGCCACGGGATGATTCTGGTTTCATAGAAAGGCGAATGTGTAGGGTGGGGGGGGGGGAGGATTTTAGCTTTGGATTTGGCTAATGCATATGATAGTGTAGAAAGAGGAGCTTGTGGCAGTTCAGCAATTGGCAGTGTTTTGGGAAGAAATCATCTTCTTGGGGCACAGACTTTAAACTAAGGGGCGACTATGCTGGCATGTCATAGTAAGTAGGTTGCCAGTTCATATTGGGTCGGGGTTTGAGGCAAGGTTGTCCCCTTTCACAGTTATTGTTTTGCGTGTTTTCAAGATTCGTTTTTATATGGCGGTGCGGGCTAGAGTTTTGGGGGGTTGGGGGGCTGTTATTAAGCGCGAATGGGGTGGCCTGTGTTGTGGGTTACGTAGATGATACATCGTTCTTGGTAGGAGGTGTGTAGACTTGCAGCAGGTGGAAAGGAATCGTGGACGTGTTTTGGTAAGGCGACAGGGAATGAGAATTAATCTACGAAGACTAAGTTCATGGCAGTGGGAAATTGGGACCAATGAATGTGGGCCAAAGGGGTAGGTGGAGCGAGGTGGATCATCTTAAATATGTGGGATTGTGTTATGATCGTGATCGCGTTGTGGCACGTGAGGTGAACTCGGTGAGGGCCGTGGACAGTGTATTAAAAAGATTAGGTGGATTGAGGTCTGCAAATCTAAAACGTTGCTACCATAAGAATCATTGCAACAAACGTACTATTCTATAGTAAATTATTGCATGTGGTGGTCATCTATCCGTTAATGCGCCGAGAAGTCACGAAATTGTTGCGCAGGTTTATCGGTTCAGTTTGGATCTGGCTGTGAATTGTTTAAGCAAGGTTAATTTGGCCGATTGGCCAAGGAGGGCTGGGGCTCATAACCCTGGAACGAAGGATTATGAGTATTTACTTGAAACGGAGGTCTTCTGCGGGATCGTGGCAATGAAAAGGGGGGGGAGGATCGAGAAAGTGAGCTTGTGAAACATAAAAACGAGTTGGTGGACGGGGATGGATTTCGGAGTAGGGGAGGCGAATGTTTGAGATTTTCTGATGGTGGCGCAGGGATCCAGATCGAGTCCAAGCAGCGCATAATCGAGAGAGTGGGGGGAGGGTTGGAGTGCTCCTGTGGAAGGTAGTATACCCGATGTATGCCTTGGCGTGACATATGGCACGTCTCCGGAATTACCATTAGTCCAGGTGTACGAGAGGTGATGTATTGCTTTTTTAGCACGAATTCTACCTTCCTGGAACGTCGTATTAACGAAAACTCAGAGGAAGCGGGGAGTGTCGAGCGTGTGTGAAGTAGAAACCATTTTTCATGTGTATATTTTTGTGAATGCATAGACAAGGGTCAGGGAATGGTTTGGAAGGTAATTCGAGTGTATGGGAGGGGGTGGGTTGCAGGTATTCGAGAGTTAAGTTTTAGATAGTGATGGGGTGGGAGCGCAGGTTATAAACACAGTGGCATATCTGGTAACTGATTTCGTGTTCACATCATGGGCAAATGAGAGATGTTGGAGCGGGTGAAAGGATAAAGGTGCTGGCGGCGACATTTTTACAACAGATCTAAGTGGCCGCAATCGGAAGTATTTGGTAGGAGAAGGAACACTGAATTTACAGAGGTTAAAGGAATTTTCGGCTGAGTGATTATATGGACTTTGTAGTCAATTGGAAACAACGTCTAGCCTCCCGTTCGGAGGCTGGTGGAGTGGAGTGGGCAAGAATGTGGCAGGTACGATATTAATGAGTAATATAGGAAGAGTGCGCGAGGGGAAAGCGTATTACGCTGTTAGTGTGACTCCATTGTTTGATATAAAGGTTTGTTTTCCTTGGCTATGAGGGACAGTGATGGAAAAGTATGTTAACATAAATATGTATTGTTGAGTGTGTCTATACATATGTGTGCATATGGTACGGAACTATACATAGATGTATTATAAATGTATACACGTGTGTGTGCTTGCAAATTTGAGCAGGAGATTATGGTGGGTGACAGAGTTAGCATTTATGCAAAAGATGAAATTACCAAATATACATTAAGGTAAGGTAATATCATTGTTTATAAGTATCCATTGTGAAATTGAACAACATATAAGTCTGATCCACAGATTGATTTTTGTTTAGCGCTGTATAGCCCTTGTGCATACGCTTCTTTTTTGATTATCCTAATAATATTATTGGATTTAGATTGATAATTATTACAAATAGCATTTAAAAATACATCTATGTAGTATTTCCGTACATATGAACACATATGTATATACACACTCACACACTACAATTATGTAAACATACTTTTCCCACACTCCCCAACATGAGCCAAGGAAAAACACCTTATAACAAAAATGGGTGTCACACAAACAGCGTAATACGCTTTCCCCGTCGCGCACTCTTCATATATTTACTCAATATTATAACTACCGGTCGCCTACATTCTTGCCCACTCACACCTCACACGCCTCAGAACGGAGGCTAGCCCGTGTTTCCCATTGACCTACATAGTCCATAAATCACACAGCCGAAAATTCCTATAACCCTCTGTTAAATTCAGTGTTCCATCTCCTACCAAATACTTCCCGAGTGCGGCAACTTAGATCTGTAAATGTTCGCCGCCAGCACCTTTATTCCTTTCACCCCTCCAACATCTCTCAATTGCCCATGATGTGAAACACGAAATTCATTACCAGATATGCCACTGTGTTTTTAACCTGCGTTCTCCCCACCCCATCAAATCTAAACTTAACACTCGCAATACTGCAACCCACCCCCTCCCATAACTCGAATTTCCCCTTCCAAACCATGTCCCTGACCCTGTCTATGCATTCACAAGAAATATACAACATGAAAAATGGTTTCTAACTTCACCACACGCTCGACACTCTCCCTTCCCCGCCTCCCTGAGTTTTTCGATTACATAATACGATCCAGAAGGTAGAATTCGTGTAAAAAGCAATACATCACCTGCTCGTACACCTGGACTAATGCGAAACTTCCGGAGACTCCCATATGTCCACGCCAGCATTACATCGGTATACTCCTTTCACAGGAACCACCTCCAACCCTCCCCCCACTCTCTCGATTATGCGCAGCTTACTCGATCTGGATTCCCTCGCTCACACCATCAGAAATCTCCAACATCGCCTCCTCCGCCTACTCGCAAATCCTTCCCGTCCACTCAACGTTTTTATGTTCACAGCACTTTCTCGATCCTCCCCCCCTTATCCCCACGCTCCGCAGAAGACTCCGTTTCACGTAAATACACCCATAATCCGTCGTTCCAGAGTGTATGAGGCCCAGCCCTCCTTGGTCCAATCGCAAATTAACCCTCTGCTTAACAATTCACAGCCAGATCCCCCAATGAACCGATAAACCCTGCGCAACAATTTCGTGAGACTTCTCGGCAAGCATTAACGGATAGATGACCCACCACATGCCATAATTTACTATATAAGTAGTACGGTTGTTGCTATGACTCTTTGGGTGCAACTTAGATTTGCAGACCTCAAACCACCTAATATTTTTTAATACACGTCCACGGCCCCTCACCGAGTTTCACCTCACTGCCACCAACTGATCACGAAACATAAACACAATCCCACATATCTTAAGCTGATCCTCCTCGCTCCACCTACCCCTTATGCCCCCCTTCATTTGGGTCCAATTGTTCCCCACTGGCCAATGAACTTAGTCCTTCGTAAGTACATTTAAATTCTCATCCCAGTCGCCTTACCAAACACTCCACGATTCCTTCCACCGCTGCAAGTCTCACACCTCCTACCAAGTCCGATGTATCATCTACAAACCCACAATACCAGGCCACCCATCGCGCTCATAACCCCCCATCCCCCCCAAAACTCTAGCCCGCACGGTTCATGCCGTCAAATAAAAAGAATCTTGAAAACACTCAAACAATAACTGTGAAAGGGGACAACCTGCCTCTAACCCGACCCATCTGAACTGGCACACCTAACTTACTAATTGACCTCACACGCATAGGTGCGCCCCATTGTATAGAAAAAAAAGTCTGTGCCCAGGAGATGATTTCATCTTCCCAAAACCCTGGCCAATGCATCTGAACTGGCCAAAAGCTTCCTCTTTCCTACACTATCATATTGCAGTAGCCCAATCCCAAAGCTAAAATCACTCTCCCCCCCCCGCCACCCTACACCTGTCGGCCCTTTCCTATGAAACCACGAATCAACCCGTGGCCTTCAAACATGGGCGACCTGTATCTTGCCGTTATTGTCCCCTATCATAAACTTTTCTACATCACATCTTTTTCAGTCTATTCCCCAGTATCCTCGTAACAACATGTAGTCTATCACACATAAGTGAAATGCCCCTTTAATCCAGAACGTTGATCGATCCCCTTTTGGCACCAAAACGCACCACTGCCTGGCGTTGCAAATTCTCCATAACCCCGTTAGTCTTTAGATGTTAAACAACTGTACCAAAACGCTCTCAATCACACCCCAGTTTGTTAGCAATAGAAATCCGTCGGGAGCCCATCATGCCAGGTGCTCTTATCTAAGTCTCGCCCCCATCAAGCCTGCCATATTTCGCACTCAGAAATAGGCCCTTCCAATGCTTCTCTGTCTTTGCATACTAAGCCCACACTTCATGGGCATTACTGATTTCCCTAGTGCTATATTATTTAACCAATGCTTGCCATGTAGGTCTTAAACCACGCGATCTATATACCGCGTCATGCCTTTTCTGTCGTCACCAAACAATTGGCCCTCAGTGATAGCCCCTTCTCTCCCTGGTGCACTGTTAACCCCATCATTTCCGTAGCTGCTCTCCTTTGGCCTCTGTTCCCTCAACACACATGCCGAACAGAGTGCCCGTAGAGAACCTCCTCCAAACCTCCCACCACCCGAGCAACATCAAACTCGATCATTGTGCAAGCCTTTTATTACGTTCCTTAAATCCTCAATTTCCTCTACAGGGTATCTTTGCACCATCACCCACATAACAATCACTTTAACTGTCGCTTCCAAATACTCCTGAAACTCCGTATAACATTTGATTATTTTCCCGCCCTCGCCGACATAAAAATCCCCGTATACGTGTCTTATCCACCATATTCCACCACCAAACCGAGTCACCATCCCCAGGTGCCTCCCCCCCACAAACCCTCCACAAAGTCGCAAATGATTTAGTCTGCTCTCATCCCCTTATCAACAATAACATTCAATTTCCAATAACTACGACTCCTTCTAGGAAATCCCTCCCACCCCTACGTCCACGAGAACCCCTCTATGTCGAAAACACCACATCCACGTTAACACACCCTTAACTGCGACGGGTAACGCGGTACATACACTCTATCAAGTCGCGCGCATACCCACGGCGTTACAAAAGTATGTTCGAAGCCTCAACCCCCGCACCACGTCCACAATCCTGCCCTCAGTCATAAATCCCCCAACACCCCAGAAAAATGGCCCACTTCCCCGGGGTTTGCAACATCCCTACGCCGAAACCCCCCCTCACATCAACAGTTCAAATCCCTCGTATGAGTGCCACTTCAGGGAGTAACCGCAATAGTAATTAATAACCTCCTTCACAAAGGTAGATTTTAACAAAACGGCCCATCATTCTCTGCTGGTCCTCACAACGCACACGAAGGCAGCTCTTCACGTACCCTGCCCCCCATAGACCTTGTCCATCCTTATACCCCATCCCTCCCCACACTCGCAATGCCCTCACAACTAACAGCTAGTCTCCCTATCAATGATGGCAATGCCACCTTACAAACGTATAGCTTTCTCCACATACACATCATACCCATCTTCTGCAACTCACATCACTAATTTATGATTGTGTTCCTGTACGAAACAACGTCAACATTATTACGTACTAATAATCCTCGGAACCATACACGTTTTCGCACACATCCTCAAGCCGATTAATATTTATGTCAGGCCTTAAATTGGTCCCAGTTGGTTTTTTTCTTTCGATACTTAAAGTTTCTCACCAAATCTTTTTGTTCCCACCTTTTCAACCCCCCCCCTTTTCAAGAACTCTTGACCAGCGCCCCTGACTTTAGTACCACTGGGGCCCTCTCTGTGCACATCCGCCCAGGTTTTTTTTTTTTTTTTTTTTCCGGATCGCTGGGCTGACGTCAGCACATCCTCCGATCTGAAAGCGTTCTACAGAGCGCTTTCGCGTAACACTTTCCACCTGCATGTCTTCCATCTGCAGACATCCTGGTGGATTTCCACCTCCACTGTAAGTTACAACAAGGCGTCCAGGGACGCCCAACGACCTGCTGCTCTTCGGTGTCCAAGCGTCCACCTTCGCAGCATGTCCCAGATTAGGGAAGGGTCCATTAGCAGTACTCGTGCACTTCACTCTGTAAATAATTCATTCAGCACGGAGGCAATGGATTTCCTCTACGTCGTTGTTATGCACATCTTGACAGAGCCGGGCCTTCTCTGGTTTAGCCTCCAAGAATCGACACTTCTGGGAGTGTGGCAACGCTGTCTCCGTAGACCTCTTCAACCTCTTCACTCCAAGACAATCCTGATGGTATCACCTGGCACACCAGCATCATCTTGCCCCCGCTGCTGGCTTCCTCCTCAACACCGTGTTTTGTTGTCCAACCTGGCACCTCGTGCGTCGTTCACACTGTACCGCCATATGATCATATCGCCACACAACCTGCAAGTTGCGGCGTTGCCCTGCATATGACACCATTACCTGAGTTCTGAAGTCATTGCAAGATCACGTAAGAAGGGATGGTGCCGAATGTCATCTCACTGAAAACGCACCTTCTGGTATTCCTGCATATGGTATGGGGCCGTCCAGACCACCGCCCTGCTGTACCATGTGTATGGTGCCATAGATTACCCAGTGCAGCTCTAATGTCAGACACATCAGCCTCAAAGGGCACATTTTCTGACCTTTACCCATGTGTAATAGCGGGAGAGCGTCATGTAGCTTGACTGACAAAGGCTGGGATTAACCACTAGATTAACCTCCTGGAACTTGTCACCACCTCCTCGTAAACACTATGCCGAAGTAGAACTTCACAAGATCCGTTATACGCCATTCATTGTCCACAAAACCTCCACAAGTCTGCATTGGCAATACCAGAAGGTATCGCGAATTATCGTCAGGCAATAGTAAGCGCCGTTTGACCGGTCCAAGGCACGGCCCCACGGGTCCAATTCAATAACACACAGTATTGACGCGGGCGCCGGGGTCGCCAGTGTTTGTGGAAAATGAAAAGCTGCCACCAGTCAACTAAGGGGCAGCATGTAGCACACGGTCCTCACTACTCCAAGGGCTGAGAGACGAATGTGCATTATGGAGAGGATGATGCCCATAAGATTAAATCACAGCATCAGGGAAAGGGATTTTATCCCTCAGATTAACCTCTACGCATCAGGGGAAAGGAGATTGGCCCAGTTTAACTTTCTACAGCATCAGGGGAAGGATGTGGGGGGGGGGCCCAGGTAAACATCGGCAACATCGGTGGAAAGGGTGAGAACCATTGGTGTTGTGACCAGGTGGGTTGCTAACCAGTGGTGTTTGAACATGAGGGTGAACCTGAAACATGAGGATCACTAGGATTGACAGGAGACCTACGAGATGGTCAACGAAAACGATTTCTCGACTTTCCAAGAAAGTTGGTTCCTTACCGTGTGTCAAGTGAGATTGTATAGTAAATCAGGTGAAGCTACTTTAAGTGAGTTCAGGATGGGACCTAGTTTATAAGAGAATCCCCTGCATGGACATCTACAAAGACAATCTTAAATTGTCTCTAAAGTTATTGTTCAGAATACCAGTTACCATGGGATAATTGACTTGCATGTCTTCACTAAAGACCCCTATTTTACGCAGAGGCATTTCGGGCTGCTTAAAATTAACTTACAACTAGGGAGTAGACAGTCATAATGTGATTTGCAATATCTGACACTTTGTGTGGATGTGTTTGTGGTGTTCAGTAAGTTGAGATTTATTTGAATAGTGGTGGTGTGTATGGTCTTGAACCTGGCTGGTGATTTTTGGGCATCTTATCTCTGTTGCGTAACAATGGGTATTAATTCGATGATTTGCTGTTGTGTCCACAAAGTCACAAAACCGTAAGTGAGGTGAGATAGATTAGTAAAGAGTAATACATAGTTAGTGACATAGTGTTTACCTGGGTTTTACCTGGAGAGGGTTTTGGGGGTCAACGCCCCCTCGCCTTCGTCTCAGACACAAGCCTCGTGGTGGATCATGGGTCTGAATCAACTAGGCCTTGTATACTGCTGGCCGCACGCAATAAAGAACTACGTACGAAACCCCAACTCGGTTGGTCAGGTACTGACTTTATGTGCCTATCCATGCGCGTTCTTGAAAGACAGTCGAGGGGGCCTTGTTGGTATTTCCCCCTTATTATATGCTGGAGGCAGTGATAGTCTTGGCCGCCAGACACTTATTTTGTTTGTCCCTCAGTATACTTTGTGGAGTCCTCTTGCTTATCACTGGGGGGAATGTTGCATCTCCTGACCGAGGGTTTTGCTATTCATAGGGAGTGAATTTCTTGTGCAGATTTGGTACTAGTCCCAATCCAAACTTTCAAGTGTATATTAATTATCCTTGTATCCTCTCGCCTGCGCTCCCAGGGAATACATATCATGTGGCCTTCATAGTAGCGTATTTTTTGATAGGAATGCCCAAATTTTACCGCAAATTTTCTTTAGAATATGTATGGATGCGAATCTGAAAGTCAAGTTAAGTGGAATCCCTGCAAATTTTCCATCCTTCCCAGTTTTTCTGTGATTTTTTTTTGTTTTTAATTTTTATGTTGAAATGATATTATATTTTTTTTAGCTTTATTCCCAATCATCATACAGAAGTAGTTGGTCAACATTGAGGAGTAAGTGTGTTGGTTGCCATCCAGCAAGAAATCTTTAAGCGTTCCTCACTGTAACTGTGTCGTTGAGGACAACACATCTGATAGTTATGATAAATATATGTCGTTACTTGTTCCTGGTGAGAGTGAGGAACGTGATTATGGGACGACCGTAATAAGATTTGGTAATAAATTAGTGAATAATGGAAAGGACCGTGGTAACTGGCGCATCGCCATGGAGTGTCCCAGGGAAACATACCCGTGGAATTAATCATCACACATCGGTCTCAGATCTTAATGGAGTGGCCTCCAAGTGTATAATAATTATGAGACAGTTAAACCGACTTGTGAGGGGGGGGGGGGGGGGGGGGGGGTGGGGGGTTTACTCTGTAATGTAATCAGTGATAATAACCACTAAGTTAAGAGAATGCGTGAATTGAAATAAGATCCCGCCCTGCTCGCAAGTGAACACTTATTCCTGCGTGGTTCCCGTCCGAGGATAGTGAGGTTTTTATGGAGTCACGACTTCTAAATCGGGACAAACCAACGGATACCTCCGTCCTGCTGGAATAAGAACCGTGTTGGTGTACAGGGATACGAAATGAGAGGTGAATGGAGGAACTAAGGAGCATCATCACCCACAGTAAGTACACTTCTAGTTTAACAGACTGATACGGCCAGTTTTGGTATGTATGTAATTGATAGGGTATGAGTGATCCAGCTTACATCAAGTGACCACCAGAGAATATCTGGTAAGTGGTTGGGGTTATGTACAAATGTTTTTCCTTTATGGATTTATCCATGTGTAACCAACCCCCGCCCCCCCTTCATCAGTTAAACTAATATAATCTATACAGTCCCCAAAATAATAGCGCCGTATTTGTGGGTACTATCCAATTTATACTTGTCTCGGATAGATATGGATAAATTGTGAGGGTCAAGGGGGCCACCAGCAGTGACCAGTAGTTGGTTAAGTTTTCTCACATGTCTACACGGGGTGCTTACGTTAAACAATATATAACCCTTTACCAGCCCCTGGAGAAGGGGTGATCACCCTTTTCCACCTTGGTAAAGGGTGATTACCCTTTCCCAGGCCTGGTAAAGGGTTAAGGAAGGCAGAATAAAATAAAATAGTTTCCCCTTTCCTATAACTGTTTTCTTAGAAAGTTAATATTATAAAAAAATATTTTACAATGAACTAATAAAAATTACATTAGCATTGGTTAGTTTATTCTAGGTAAGTAAGTAAGTTTATTCAGCATCACAATTACATAGAATATCATACATATCAGCAATTTATAAGGAACCAAGGATAACCCAAAAAAAAAATAAGCCATATGACTTAATTCCATGAGGTCCTTGTAATATTTATTTTTATTATTTAAAAGTAATAACAGTCCAAGATCATAAGTGTGTAAAAGGGGAGAAGTAAAGATTAGTTATTTTCCATACAAGAACTCACACGTCTCCTCCCTATCTGTAGCCTTTATTCATGAGGTAAATGTACTCATGAATAAGTCTACAGAAAGGCGTAGAGAGTGAGTTCTTGTCTGAAAAATAACTAATGTTTACTTCTCCCCTTTTTACACACTTAAGATCTTGCCTGTTATTAACTTTTAAAAATATAAAAAATAATTATTACAAGGACCTCAATGGAAAATAAGTCACTCCTGGCTTATATTTTTTTTGGGTTATCCTAGGTTCCTATACATGATTGCTGATATGTATGAATTCTATGTAATTGGTGTATACCTAATAAACTTACTTACTTACCTGAATAAACTAACCAATGCCTAATGTAATTTATAATATTCAATTGTAAAATATTTTTTTATAATTAATAACTTCTAAGAAAACAGTTATATAAAGGGGAAAACTATTTTATTTTATTCGCTTCTTAAAACCCGTTACCAGTCCTGGAAAGGTCAATCACCCCTTTACCAAGAGTGAAAGGGGGTGATCCCCCTCTCCAGGCCTGGTAAAAGGGTTAATATTGTTTACCGTAGTTCACCCCGTGTAGACATGTGAGAAAACTTAACCACCTTCTTGGTCACTGAGGTGGCCCCCTTGACCCTCACACCCTTATCCATATCTATCCCAGACAAGTGTATAAATTAGGATAAGTACCCACAATTACGGCGCTATATTATTTGTGGACTGTATAGATTATATTATGTTTAACTGAATGAAGGGGGGGGGGGTAGGTTACACATGGATATATCCATCAAGGAAAAACATTTGAACATAACCCAACCACTTACCAGATATTCTCAGGTGGTCATTTAATGTAGCTGACACTCATAACCCTATCCAATACAACAATACCTAACTGGCCAGTATCAGTCTGCTAAAACTAGAAGTGTTACTTAACTGTGGGTTGATTGATGCTCCTTCCATTTCCCTCCATTCACCATCTTCATTTCGATATCCTGCTACACCAACACGGTTCTTATTCCAGCAGACGAGGTATCCGTTGGTTTGTCCCTATTAGAAGTCGTGACTCCATAAAAACCTCACTATCCTCGGGACTGAACCACGAGGACTAACGTGAACACTGGAGCAGGGCGACTTATTTCACTGTCACGCATTCTCTTAACTTAGTGTTTATTATCACTGATTACATTACAGTTCCAAGACGGTTTAATGTCTCATAATTATTATACACATTGAGGCCACTCCATTAAATCTGAGACCGATGAGTGATGATTAAATCACGTGTAGTTTCCCTGGGACACTCCATGGCTATGCGCAGTTACCACCGGTCCCTACCATTATTCACTAATTTTACCAATTTATTACGGTGGTCCCATAAATCACGTTCCCTCACTCTTCAACAGGAACAGTAACGACAATATTTATCAGAACTAATCCAGTCGTGTTGTCCTCAAAGACACTGTCAGTGAGGAACGCTTAAGAGAACTTTCTGCCTGGATGGCAACCAACAAACTTACTCTCCAATGTTGACAAACTCTTCTGTATGATGTTTTGGAAATAAAAGCTAAAAAAAAAAAAATACTCATGTCACCATAAAATTAAAAAAAAAAATCACAAAAAACTAGGCGAGGAGGAAAATTTTTCAGGATTACGTAACTTGACTTCAAGAATTCGCATCCATTACATATCTAAAGAAAATTTGCGGAAATTTTGGGCATTCTATCAAAATACGCTATCTTGAAGGCCCTAGATATGTATTCGCCTGGAGCGCAGGCGAGAGATACAAGATAATATACACTTGAAAGTCTTGGAGGACTGTACTCAAACTTGCACAAGAAAATCACTCCCTATGAAAGCAAAACAATCGCAGGAGATTGCAACATTCCCCCAGTGAGAAAGCAGCGACTCCACAAGTATACTAAGGGACAACAAATAAGTGTCTGGGGCCCAAGACTACTCAACTGCCTCGCACAAATAAAGGGGGATTACCAAAAAGACCCCTCGCTGTCTCTCTATTTTATTGTGTGCCTGGTGTCCTGGGGGGGGCCCCCCAAGAAGGCACTGGATAGGCACCTAAAGTCAGTACCTGACCAACCGAGTTGTGGTTCGTACATCAGTTTGCGTGCGGCAGCATAAAGCCTAGTTGATCAGACCCTGATCCACCACACCTGGTCTGAGACCGACCGAGGGGGCGTTGACCCCCCAAAAACCCTCTCCAGGTAAACCCCAGGTAAACACTATGTCACTCACTATGGTATTACTCTTTAATCTATCCTCACCTCACTTACGGTATTTGTGCTTTGACCCACTACAGCAAATCATCGAATTAAAACCCATTGTTTTACGCAAAACAGCTAATAAGATGCCCAAAAATCACCCAGCCAGGTCAATACCATACACACCACCACTATTTCCAAAAATCTCAACTTACTGAACACACAACACATCCACACAGAAAGTGTCAGAAATTGCAAATCACATATGACTGACTACTCCCTAGTTGTAAGGTTAATTTTAAGCCAGCCCGAAATGCTCTGCGAAAAAGGGGTTTTCTGTGAAGACAGCAAGTCAATTAATCCAAGTCAACCTGGTAATCCTGAACTATACTTAGAGAAATAAGATTGTCTTTGTAATGTCGCTGCAGGATTCTCTTATAAACTAGGTTCCCATCTGACTCCTAGTAAAGTGCTTTCACCTGATTTACTATAAAATCTCACTTGACACACGGTAAGGAAAACTTTCTTTGGAAAGTCGCAGAAAATCGTTTTCGTGACCTCTCGTAGGTCTCCTGTCAATCCCTAGTGAATCCTCATGTTTCAGGTCACCCCATTTCAACACCCACTGTTGCAACCCACCTGGTCACAACACCAATGGGTTCCTCACCCTTCCACCGATGTTGCAGATGTTTACCTGGGCCCCACATCCTTTCCCCTGATGCAGTAGAAGTTAAACTGGGCCCTCTCTCTTTCCCTGATCTGTAGATGTAATCGAGGCATAACCCTTTCCCTGATGCTGTTAGAATGATGTAATCGAGTCATCATCCTTCCACTAATGCACTATTCGCTCTCAGCCTTTTGAGTAGAGAGGACGTGTGCTACGCTGCCCCCTTAGTTGACTGGTGGCAGTTTTCATTTTTCACAACATGGCGACCCGGGCTCGCGTCAATACTGTTGTGTATTGAATTGACCCGTGGGGCCGTGCCTTGGACCGTCACGCGCTACTATGCACTGCGATAGATTCGCGATACCTTCTGTATTGCCGAATGAATACTTGGTGGTGTGACAATTAATGGGCGTATCACGGATCTTTGTGAATTCTACTCGGCTCGTGGTTAACGAGGAGGTGGGTTGACAGTTCCAGGAGGTTAATCTATGGTTAACCCAGCATGTGTCAGTCAAGCCTACATGGAGTCTCCAGGGGGGCCTATTACACATGGGTAAAGTCAAATGTGCCCTTTGAGGCTGATGAGTCTGACATTAAGATGCACTGGTAATTATGGCATCATACACATGGCTACAGCAGGGAGGTGGTCCTTGACGGCCCATATGCAGGAATACCATAAGGTGCCGGTTTTCAGTGAAGATGACATTAGCGGCACCCCAATCCCTTTCATACGGTGATACTTGCAAGAACTTCAGAACACAGGTAATGGTGTCTATTGCAGGGCAACGCCCGCACTGCAGTTGTGTGGCGCATATGATATATGCGGGTACAGTGTGAACGACGACCGATTTGCCAAGGTTTAGGGGGGGGGAGGGGGGGGGGGACAACACAACACGGATGTTTAGGAGGAAGCTGCGGGCAGAGATGTGCCTGGTGTGCCATGATTCCATCAGGATGTCCTTGGATGAAGAGTTGAGAGGTCTACGGAGACACGTGTGCCACACTCCCAGAAGTGTCGCCTTCTTTGGAGGCTAAACCATTAGAAGGGCCCCGCCTCTGTAAGATGTGCATAACAACGACGTAGAGAATTCCCAGTTGCCTCGTGGCCTGAATGAATTATTTACGAGAGAGAAGACACGAGTTCCTTCTATGACCCTTCCCTAAACTGGGAACTGCTGCGAAGGAGGACTCTGGACACAGAAAGCAGCTGGTCGAGGCGTCCCTGCGACTTGTTGAAAACATACAGTGGTGTGGAAATCCACCAGGACTGGCCTGACAGATGAAGACATGCAGTGGAAAGTGTTACGCAAAGCGCTCTGTAGCGCTTCAGACTCGGAGGAAGTCTGGACGTCAGCCCAGCGATCCGGAAAAAAAACCTGGGCGATGTGTCACAGAGAGGCCAGTGGACCCTTAAAGCCTCAGGGCTGGTCAAGAGTGCTTGAAAGGGGGGGGTTGAAAAAGGTGGGAACAAAAGATTGGTGGAGAAACACTAATTATCGAAAGAAAAAAACCACTGACCAATTTAAGTGCCTGACAATAAATATTAATGGCTTGAGGATGTGGCGAAAACGTGTATGTACCGAGAATTTATGTAGTACGTAATATGTTACGTTGTGTTCGTACAGGAACACAATCATAAATTAGGAAGTGAGTTGCAGGATAGATGGGTATGAATGTGTATGTGGATAATGTAGTAACGTTTGAAAGTTGGCATTGCCATCATGATCAGGGAGACTAGCTCCGTTTGTTGTGAGCATTGCGAGGGTGGTGAGGGGAGGGTAATAAGGGATGAAGGTCTATGGGGCAGGTGAAGGCTTGCCTTCGTGTGCGTGTCTGTGGGAACCACAGAGAATGGAATGGGCGTTGTAAAAAACTACTTTGTGAAGGAGGTATGAATTTTACTATTGCGGTCACTCCCGAAGTGGCACTCATACGAGGGGATTGAACTGTGGTGAGTTCGGCTGTAGGATGTTGAACCCCGGGAAGTGGGCATTTTTCTGGGTGTTGGGGATTTATGACTGGGGCAGAATTGATGGACGTGGTGGGGGTTGAGGTTGAACATACATTTGTACTCCCGTGGTATGTCGCGCGCTTGATAGAGTGTATGTACGAGTAACCCGTCCGCAGTTAAGAGCCGGGTGTATCCGTGGATTGGTCGTTTTTCCGAATCAAGAGGGTTCTCGTGGACGTAGGTGGGAGGGATTACCTAGAAAGGAGTCGTAGTTTTAATTGGAAATTGAATGGTTAAATTGGTTGAAGGGATGAGAGCAACTATCAATTTGCGACTTTGTGGGATGGTTTGTGGGGGAAGCACCTGGGATGGGACTTGGTTTTGGTGGATGGAATATGGTGGCTAAGGACACGTATACGTGGATTTTTATGTTCGGCGATGGCGGGAAAATAATCATTGTTGTACGGGTTTCAGGATATTTGGAAGGACAGTTACGTGATTGTTAATGTGGGTGATGGTGCAAGTACCCTGTAGAGGAAATTGAGGATTTAAGGAACGTATAAAAGCTTGCACAATGATCGGTTTTGATGTTTCTCGGGGTGGTGGGAGTTTGGAGGAGGTTCTCTACGCATCGCTTCGGCATGTGTGTTGAGGGAACAGATGCAAAGGCGAGCTGTTTCTACGGAAATGATGGGGTTAACATGCACGCCAGGGAGAGAAGTCAATCACGATGGCCAAGTGTGTTGGTGATGACAGAAGCATGTACGGGTATAAGATGCGTGTTTAAGACCTACATGGCAAGCATTGGGATAAATACAATACAACTACGGGAAATCAGTAATGCCAAGCAGTGTGGGCTTAGTATGCAAAGACAGAGAGCATTGGAAGGGCCTATTTCTGAGTGGCGAAATATGGGCAGGCGCTGGCTGGGGCGAGCTTAGATAAAAGCACCTGGCATTGATGGGCTCCCATTGAATTTCTATGTAACAAACTGGGGTGTGATGAGAGCGTTTTTGGTAACAGTTGTTAACATCTTAAAGACTAACGGGTTATGGAGAATTGCAACTTACGGCAGTGGGTGGTTTTGTGCCAAAAGGGGATCGATCAACAGTTCTGGATTAAAGGGCCCCCCCCCAATTTTTTTATTTCACTTAGGTGTGATGACTACAAGTTGTTCACGCAGATACTGGGGAAATAGACTGAAAAAGGTGATGAGAAAAGTTTTATAGATAGGGGGACAATAACGGGATACCAGGTAGCCACATGTTTGAAGGCCACGGGATGATTCTGGTTTCATAGAAAGGCGAATGTGTAGGGTGGGGGGGGGGGAGGATTTTAGCTTTGGATTTGGCTAATGCATATGATAGTGTAGAAAGAGGAGCTTGTGGCAGTTCAGCAATTGGCAGTGTTTTGGGAAGAAATCATCTTCTTGGGGCACAGACTTTAAACTAAGGGGCGACTATGCTGGCATGTCATAGTAAGTAGGTTGCCAGTTCATATTGGGTCGGGGTTTGAGGCAAGGTTGTCCCCTTTCACAGTTATTGTTTTGCGTGTTTTCAAGATTCGTTTTTATATGGCGGTGCGGGCTAGAGTTTTGGGGGGTTGGGGGGCTGTTATTAAGCGCGAATGGGGTGGCCTGTGTTGTGGGTTACGTAGATGATACATCGTTCTTGGTAGGAGGTGTGTAGACTTGCAGCAGGTGGAAAGGAATCGTGGACGTGTTTTGGTAAGGCGACAGGGAATGAGAATTAATCTACGAAGACTAAGTTCATGGCAGTGGGAAATTGGGACCAATGAATGTGGGCCAAAGGGGTAGGTGGAGCGAGGTGGATCATCTTAAATATGTGGGATTGTGTTATGATCGTGATCGCGTTGTGGCACGTGAGGTGAACTCGGTGAGGGCCGTGGACAGTGTATTAAAAAGATTAGGTGGATTGAGGTCTGCAAATCTAAAACGTTGCTACCATAAGAATCATTGCAACAAACGTACTATTCTATAGTAAATTATTGCATGTGGTGGTCATCTATCCGTTAATGCGCCGAGAAGTCACGAAATTGTTGCGCAGGTTTATCGGTTCAGTTTGGATCTGGCTGTGAATTGTTTAAGCAAGGTTAATTTGGCCGATTGGCCAAGGAGGGCTGGGGCTCATAACCCTGGAACGAAGGATTATGAGTATTTACTTGAAACGGAGGTCTTCTGCGGGATCGTGGCAATGAAAAGGGGGGGGAGGATCGAGAAAGTGAGCTTGTGAAACATAAAAACGAGTTGGTGGACGGGGATGGATTTCGGAGTAGGGGAGGCGAATGTTTGAGATTTTCTGATGGTGGCGCAGGGATCCAGATCGAGTCCAAGCAGCGCATAATCGAGAGAGTGGGGGGAGGGTTGGAGTGCTCCTGTGGAAGGTAGTATACCCGATGTATGCCTTGGCGTGACATATGGCACGTCTCCGGAATTACCATTAGTCCAGGTGTACGAGAGGTGATGTATTGCTTTTTTAGCACGAATTCTACCTTCCTGGAACGTCGTATTAACGAAAACTCAGAGGAAGCGGGGAGTGTCGAGCGTGTGTGAAGTAGAAACCATTTTTCATGTGTATATTTTTGTGAATGCATAGACAAGGGTCAGGGAATGGTTTGGAAGGTAATTCGAGTGTATGGGAGGGGGTGGGTTGCAGGTATTCGAGAGTTAAGTTTTAGATAGTGATGGGGTGGGAGCGCAGGTTATAAACACAGTGGCATATCTGGTAACTGATTTCGTGTTCACATCATGGGCAAATGAGAGATGTTGGAGCGGGTGAAAGGATAAAGGTGCTGGCGGCGACATTTTTACAACAGATCTAAGTGGCCGCAATCGGAAGTATTTGGTAGGAGAAGGAACACTGAATTTACAGAGGTTAAAGGAATTTTCGGCTGAGTGATTATATGGACTTTGTAGTCAATTGGAAACAACGTCTAGCCTCCCGTTCGGAGGCTGGTGGAGTGGAGTGGGCAAGAATGTGGCAGGTACGATATTAATGAGTAATATAGGAAGAGTGCGCGAGGGGAAAGCGTATTACGCTGTTAGTGTGACTCCATTGTTTGATATAAAGGTTTGTTTTCCTTGGCTATGAGGGACAGTGATGGAAAAGTATGTTAACATAAATATGTATTGTTGAGTGTGTCTATACATATGTGTGCATATGGTACGGAACTATACATAGATGTATTATAAATGTATACACGTGTGTGTGCTTGCAAATTTGAGCAGGAGATTATGGTGGGTGACAGAGTTAGCATTTATGCAAAAGATGAAATTACCAAATATACATTAAGGTAAGGTAATATCATTGTTTATAAGTATCCATTGTGAAATTGAACAACATATAAGTCTGATCCACAGATTGATTTTTGTTTAGCGCTGTATAGCCCTTGTGCATACGCTTCTTTTTTGATTATCCTAATAATATTATTGGATTTAGATTGAAATGTCGCTAGGATATTCATAGAAAGGGAAACCCAAACGAAAAGGGTTAACCACAATGTATTATGTAAGAAACTACAAGCTATCGTCATGGGTTCTGTAGAACGGTTTAAGTCCTACCTGAGCAACAGGAACCAAATTGTCAAGAGCAACAACACAGAATCAGAATCAGTGCCAATAACATGTGGGGTTCCTCAAGGTAGTATCCTGGGCCCTTTGCTATTCCTGTGCAATGTAAATTAAAGATTAAGGATTAAGGGAGCTTATTTCCTCGCAAAGTTTACGATGTGTAATTACAATATTGATCTGCTAAGTGCAAAGAAAGCCGCTGTCATGCCTATCGGTGTCAAATGCAAGCTTCTACTGTACCAGATGATATGCTCTTTAGTACAGGTAAAGAACCACAAACATTGATAATTACTATCACTAGAACTAAAAGCCCCTCTAGCAAATTGGTTTGGGTAAAAAAAAAATTACCACTACAAAAAACCTCGGAAAAGAAGCCATACTCTCGGCATGAAACATAAATGAAAAGGTAAATAATTTTAATGTCCATTAATGGGAACTAATATACAGTAAATTCTGTGAAATATCTGGAAACCTTCTTAGACCCCAATCATGTCAGGGGAACTAATAAGGAACAATATTGTAAAGAAAGTGAATGCCAGACTAAAGTTCCTCTACAGACAAGCGCAGTGCCCTACCAACTGAGGCTCACAGGACCCTATGTCTAGCTCTCATAAAAATTAATTATAGACTACCTTTGCTCTTCATGGTACTCTGCATTAAAAAAAAAAAAAAAAAAGGGTAGGCTACAAATCCACCCAAAACCAAATGGTAAGAGTCATTCTGGACCTGGGTCCAAGAAAGCATGTAGGCTAGAATGATTTACAACAACTGGATATGTTGAATGTTGAAAATGGAGTAAACAACTAAAGATAATTACGTTTATAAAATTGCTCCCCAACCAGTAAACCCCAGTATCTTACTGCCCCGGTTTGTTAAGACCGGGAACCAAATGCAATTACAGAACTAGGGAAAGGGAGAACAACTTTGCAGTACCTAGAGCAGTGGTCAGGCTTCAAAGACATTCTTCTGTACAACAAAAAATATGGGATAGAATGCCAGCACATGTCAAAGCCTGTCATAACATGAGCCAGTTCAAGAAGAGAACCAAAATGTACCTCATGAATAAAGGCTACAGAAAGGGGGGAGAGTGAGTTCTTGTATAAAAAATAACAATTTTACTTCTCCCCTTTACACACTTAAGATCTTGCCTGTTTTTAAAACTTTTAAATATAAAAAATAATTATTACAAGGACCTCAAGGGAAATAAGCCCACTCTGGCTTATTTTTTTTTGGTTATCCTGGGTTCCTATACATATGCTGATATTATGATATCTATGTAATTGTGTATACCTGATAAACTTACTTACTTACCTGAATAAACTAACCAATGCTAATGTAATTTATAATAGTTTCATTGTAAAATTTTTTTTATAATTAATAACTTTCTAAGAAAACAGTTTTTAAGAAAGGAACATTTTATTTTTATTCGTTCCTTAAACCCTTTACCAGGCCTGGGAAAGGGTAAAACCCATTACCAAAGTGGAAAAGGGTGATCACCCCTCTCCAAAAGCCTGGTAAAGGTTAATATTGTTTACCGTAGTCACCCCGTGTAGACATTGAGAAACTTAACCACCTCTGTCACGCAGTGGCCCCCCCTTGACCCTCACAATCTTATCCATATCTATCCGAGACAAGAAAAATTTGAATAGTAACCCCAAATACGGCGCTAATTATTATTGTGGACTGTATAGATTAAATATTAGTTTAACTGAAATAAAGGGGGGGGGGGGGTAGGTTACACATGGATATATCCATCAAGAAAAACATTTGTACATACCCCACCACTTACCAGATATTCTCTGGTGGTCACTTGATGTACTGATCACTCATAACCTATCCAATTACAACATACCTAACTGGCCAGTACAGTCTGCTAAAACTAGAAGTGTTACTTAACTGTGGGTGATTGATGCCCCTTATTTCCTCCATTCACCATCTCATTTCGATATCCTGCACACCAACAGGGTTCTTATTCCAGCAGGACGAGGTATCCGTTGGTTTGTCCCGATTTAGAAGTCGTGACTCCATAAAAACCTCACTATCCTCGGGAGGGGAACCACGAGGACTAACGTTTCATTTGGAGCAGGGCGACTTATTTCACTTCACGCATTCTCTTAACTTAGTGTTATTATCACTGATTACATTACAGTTCACAAGAGGGTTTTTAATGCCCTCATAATTATTAATACCATTGGAGGCCACTCCATTAAGATCTGAGACCGATGAGTGATGATTAAATCACGGTTTTTTCCCTGGACACTCCATGGCGATGCGCCAGTTACCACCGGTCCTACCTTTAAATTCACTAATTTTACCAATTTATTAGGGTGGTCCCATAAATCACGTTCCCTCACTCTTCACCAGGAACATAACGACAATATTTATCAAACAAAATCCAGATCGTGTTGTCCTCACGCACAGTCAGTGAGGAACGTTTAAAGATTTCTGCCTGGAGGCAAACCAACAAACTTACTCTCAATGTTGACAAACCTTCTGTATGATGTTTGGGAAATAAAGCAAAAAAAAAAAAATACTCATTTCAACATAAAAATTAAAAAAAAAATCACAGAAAAACTAGGCAGGAGGAAAATTTTCAGGGTTTCACTTAATTTGACTTCAAGATTCGCATCCATTACATATCTAAAGAAAATTTGCGGAAATTTTTGGGGATTCATCAAAAATACGCTACTTGAAGGCCCTTGATATGTATTCCCTGGAGCGCAGGCGAGAGATACAAGATAATATAAAACTTGGAAAGTCTTGGAGGACTATACCAAACTTGCACAAGAAAATCACTCCTATGAAAGCAAAACACTCGGCAGGAGATGCAACATTCCCCCAGTGAAAAGCGAGACTCCACAAGTAACTGAGGACAACAAAATAAGTGTCTGGGGCCCAAGACTACTCAAATGCCTCCCAGCATATATAAGGGGGATTACAAAAGACCCCTCGCTGTCTTTAAGAAGGGACTGGATAGGCACCTAAAGTCAGTACCTGACCAACCGAGTTGTGGTTCGTACGTCAGTTTGCGTGCGGCCACAGTAACAGCCTATTTGATCAGACCCTGATCCACCACGAGGCCTGGTCTGAGACCGAGGAGGGGGCGTTGACCCCCAAAACCCTCTCCAGGTAAACCCCAGGTAAACACTATGTCACTCACTATGTATACTCTTTAATCTATCCTCACCTCACTTACGGTATTTGTGTTTTGGGGACCCACTACAGCAAATCATCGTTTTAAAACCCCATTGTTACGCAACAGAAATAAGATGCCCAAAAATCACCCAGCCAGGTTCAAGACAACACACCACCACTATTCAAAAATCTCAACTTACTGAACACACAACACATCCACACAAAGTGCCCAGATATTGCAAATCACATTATGACTGACTACTCCCTAGTTGTAAGTAATTTTAAGGCAGCCCGAAATGCCTGCGTAAAAAGGGGTTTTCTGTGAAGACATGCAAGTCAATTAATCCCATGTCACTGTATTCTGAACTATACTTAGAGAAATAAGATTGTCTTTGTAGATGTCGCTGCAGGATTTCCCCTAAAAACTAGGTCCCATCTGACTCACTATAAAGTAGCTTTCACCTGATTTACATAAAATCTCACTTGACAAAACGGTAAGGAAAACTTTCTTTTGGAAATCGCAGAAAATCCTTTCCCTGACCTCTCGTAGGTCCCCCTGTCAATCCCTAGTGATCCTCATTTCAGGTCACCCTCAAAGTTCAACACCCACTGGTTGCAACCCACCTGGTCACAACACCAATGGTTCTCACCCTTCCACCGATGTTGCAGATGTTTACCTGGGCCCCCACATCCTTCCCCTGATGCGTAGAAGTTAAACTGGGCCCCCTCTCCTTTCCCCTTATGCTGTAGTGTTAATCTGAGGCATAACCCTTTCCCTGATGCTGTAGATATTAATCTGAGGGATCATCCTTCCACAATGCACATTCGTCTCTCAGCCTTTTAGTAGAAGGACGTGTGCTACTGCTGCCCCCTATAGTTGACTGGTGCAGTTTTCATTTTCACAACATGGCGACCCGGCGCCGCGTCAATACTGTGTGTATGAATTGACCCGGGGCCGTGCTTGGACCGCAACGCGCTACTATTGCCTGCGATAATTCGCGATACCTCTGGTATTGCCAATGAGACTTGTGTGGTGTGACAAGAATGGCGTATCACGGATCTTTGTGAAGTTCTACTCGGCTCGTGTTTTTCGAGGAGGTGGTTGACAAGTTTCCAGGAGTTAATCTAGGGGTTAACCCAGCGTGTCTCAAGCTACTGCGCCCCCGCTTTTACACATGGAAAAGGGTCAAAATGTGCCCTTTGAGCGATTGTCTAAATTTAGAGCTCACTGGGAAATTTAGGCACCATACCATGGCACAGCAGGAGGTGGCTGAGGGCCCATATCAGGAATACCAGAAGGGTGCTTTTTCAGTGAAGAGCATTACGGCACCCAAACCCCTTTTCTTACGTGATTTTGCAAACTTCAGAACTCGGGGAAGGGTGTCATATGCGGGGCAACGCCGCATTGCAGGTTTTTGGCGCAAGAAAAGGGGCGGTACAGGGGAAAGACGACGAGGCCAAGGTTGGACAACAAAACAGGGATGTGAGGAGAAGCTGGGGGGAAAAATGGCCGGGTGTGCCAGTGATACCATCAATTGTTTTGGGAGTGAAGGGGTTAGGGGTCTAGGGAGACAGCGTGTCCACACCCCAGAAGTGTCGCCTTCTTTGGAGGCAAACCATAAAGGGCCCCGGCTCTGAAAAGATGGCAAAAAAACGACGAAAAGGAATCCATTGCCTCCGTGCTAATGAATTTATTTACAAGAGAAGCACGATCCTGTTTTGGCCCCTTCCCTAAACCCGGGGCCCTGCGCGAAGGTGGACCTGGACAAAACCTGGTCTGGGCGCCCCCTGACCCCTTGTTGAAACATACATGGAGGGGGAAACCCCGGGACTGCTCGCAGATAAACATCAGGGGGAAATTTTTACGCGAAAGCGCTCTGTAGCGCTTTCAACTCGGGAAGTCGACGTCACCCACGACCGGAAAAAAAACCGGGCGGATGGGGCACAGAGACCCCCAGTGACCTAAAGCTCAGGGCGGGTCAAGAGTGCTTAAAAGGGGGGGGGTTGAAAAAGGTGGGAAAAAAAGTTTTGGGTGAGAAACAAAAGTATCAAAAGAAAAAAACCAACTACCAATTAAGTCCCTGACAATAAATATTAAGGTTTGGGGATGTGCAAAAAGGGTTATTTTCCGAGAATTATTAGTCGTAATAAGTTACGTTTGTTCGTACAGGAACCAACATAAATTAAGGAAGGATTGCAGAAGAGGGTAATGATTGAGGGGGAGAAGAAAAACTTTTTAAAAGGGTGGCTTTTTGGGCCACATGATCAGGGAAACACCGTTTTTTGTGAGGCATTGCGAGGGTGGGGGGGGGGGGTAATAGGATGGAAGGCTAGGGGGCAGGGTAAGGCTGCCTTCGTGTGCTTGTGGACCACAGAAAATTTGGGGGCTGAAAAAACCCTTGTGAAGGAGTTTTAAATTTTTACAAATTTGCGGTCACTCCCTGAATGGCACCATACGGGGGGTTTTGAACTTGTGATTGGGCGTGGGGATGTTGAACCCCGGGAAGGGGGCTTTTTCGGGGGGTTTTGGGGATTTAGACGGGGGCAGGTTTGATGGACGTGGGGGGGGTTGGGGTTTTGAACATACTTTTGTACGCCTGGGTACGGCGCGACTTAAAGAGTGTAGTACCCGTACCGTCCATTAAGAGCGTGTGTATCGGGATGGGTGTTTTCCGTCATAGAGGGTTCTCGGGACGTAGGGGGAGGTTTTTCCTAAAGGGGGTCGTAGTTTTTGGAAATTAAATGTTAAATTGTTGAAAGGGAGAAGAAACTACTTTTTCGACTTTGGGGGGGTTTTTTGGGGGGGGAGGCACCGGGGGAGGTGACGGGGGTTTGGTGGGAAAAATTGGCAAAGACACTTAAGGGGTTTTTTTATTTTCGGCGAGGGGGGGAAAAAAAATAAAATGTTGTACGGTTTCGAGTTTTTGGGAAGGACTTTTACGGATTTTTATGTGGGTGATGGTGCAAGATACCCCTGTAGGGGAAAAATTGGGGATTTAAAGGAACGATAAAAGGCTTGCAAAATGACGGTTTGATGGTGCCGGGTGGGGAGGTTTTGGGGGAGGTCCAGGGGCAAGGGCCTTCGGAAAGGTTTTGAGGAAAGGGGAAAAGGGAGAGCCTAGGGAAAATGATGGGGTTAACAGTGCACCCGGGGAAAAGGCCCATCACGGGGGCCAATTTTTTTGGTGACGACAAAAGGGCAGAGGGGGTATATAGAGCGTTTTAAGACCTACATGGCAAGCATTGGGAATAATAATATGCCCCTACGGGAAATCATAATCCATGCATGTGGGTTTTAGTATGAAGAAAAGGAAGCTTGAAGGGCCATTTCTGATGCGAAATATGGAGGCTCTGGCGGGGCAGCTTAGATAAAGCACCGGCATTGATGGGCTCCCAGTGTTTTCAGTAACAAACGGGGGTGGATGAGAGCTTTTTTGGTAAATTTTTTTTAACATCTTAAAGACAAGGGGGTTAGGAGAATTGAAACGTACGGCAGGTGGTTTTGGTGCCAAAAAGGGGATCGATCAACATTTCGGGTTTAAAGGGGCCATTTCACTTAGTTGAGACACAATTTTCACGGGGATACGGGGGAATAACGAAAAAGTGATGAGAAAAGTTTAAGAAGGGGAAAATACGGGATACCGGGTAGGCCCATGTTTGAAGCCACGGATGATTCGGGGTTTTCATAGAAAGGCGACAGGTGTGGGTGGGGGGGGGGAATTTTAGTTTTGGATTGGGCACTGCATATGATATGTAGAAAGGGGGAGCTTTGGGGCATTTTCAGCATTGGCAGGGTTGGGAATGAAATCACCTTGGGCACAGATTTTAAAAACAAAGGGGACATCTGTGCAGTCAATAGAAATTGGGTTGGCATTAAATTTGGTCGGGTTTGAGGAAAGGGTTTGCCCCCTTTACATTTTGTTTGCGTGTTTCAAGATTCTTTTTATAGGGGGGTGCGGCTAGATTTTGGGGGGGGGGGGTTATAGCGCGATGGTGGCCTGGATTGTGGTTACTAGAATACACGTTTTGGGAGGGGGTGGTTGATTTGCAGCGGGTGAAGGGAATCGGGGACGTGTTTGGTAAGGCGACAGGGATAAAATTAATGCTACGAAGACTAAGTTCAGGCAGGGGAAAAATTGGGACCAATAAGGGGGCAAAGGGGGTAGGGGGAGCGGGGGATCACTTAAATTGTGGGATTGTGTATGGTTCGTGATCCTTTGGGTGGCACGTGGGGGAACTCGGTGAGGCCGGGGAACATGTTTTAAAAAAAGATTGGTGGATTGGGGTCTGCAAATCTAATTCCCACCAAAGAGCATTGCAACAAACGTCTTTTATAATAAATTTAAGGCATGGTGGTCACACCGTTAATCCCGAGAAGTCACAAAATTTGTTGCGCGGGGTTTTATTCGGTTCTTTTTGGGGATCTGCTGTAAAATTTTTTTAAGCAGGGGGGTAATTTCCGATTGGCCAAGGAGGCTGGGGCTCATACCTCTGAACAAAGGGATTATGATTTTTTACTGAAACGGAGTCTTTCTGGGGGAGCGGGGAAAAAAAAAGGGGGGAGGATCGAAAGTGCTTTGTAACAAAAACGTGGTGACGGGGAAGGATTTGGAGTGGGGGAGGCGATGTTAAATTTTCGAGGGGGCAGGGATCCAATCAGTCAAGCTGCGCTAATCGAAGGGGGGGGGGAGGGTTGGGGGGGCCCTTTGGGAAAAATTACCCATGGGGCAAAAAGCCCCAAGTTTTAAAATCAAGGGTTTTTTTTTTAAAAATTCTACCCTTTTGGGGGCTTTATTTAATCAAAAAAGGGGGGGGGGTGTCGAGCGTGTGGGAAATAAAACCCTTTTAATTGTTTTTTTGGATAAACAGGGTTGGGGGGGTTTTTAAGGGTAATTCATTTGGGAGGGGGGGGGTTTCAGGGATTGCGGTGTTAATTAGATATTGATGGGGTGGGAGCCAGGGTTAAAAACACGTGGGATATCTGGTAAATTTTCTGGGCCATATGGGAAGGGGAAAGTTTGGGGGGGGGAAAGGATAATGCGGCGGGAATTTTGTAAGGGGAAAAAGGGGAAATTTGGAAGAGGAAAAGAATTTTCGGGGTTTTTTGGAAAAATTTGGGGTGGGGAAACGTAGGCGGGCAAAGGGGTTTTTGAGGGGGGTGGGGGGGGGGGGAAGGGTTAAAATTGATAATATGAAGAGTGGGGGGGGAAAAAACCGGGTTTTTGTGAACCAAAATGGGGGGGTTTTTTTTTTGGGGGGTGGGGGAGGGGGGGTTTTTAAAAAAGGGGTGGGTGGGTTTTACTTTTTTTTTGGGGGGTTTTTAGAATTAAAAGTTTGGTTGGTTTTTTTTTGGGGGGTTTTTGGGGGTGGGGTAGATTTTGTTGAAATTAAAAAAAAATTAAGGTTTTTTTTTAAGTATAGTAAATGAAAATATGTGTAAGTTGGTTTTTTGGTTTTTGGGTAAGTTGGGTAGTTTTTTTTGTTAATTTATTTTTTAATTAGAGTAAATTTTTAAAAGTTGTAAGTGGGGGTTTGGTTTTTGCAATGTAAGCCTTTTATTATGTTTTTATTTTTTGTTTAAATTTTGTTATGTAGGTAAAAATTATTTTTTTTAAAATTTTGTTAAAAGGGGAAAATTTTTAAAAGGGGGGGGGTGACTCGAATTACTTTTCCATACGAAAAAAGTCTAATTGGATAAATGATCGCAGTAGCAATTGTGAATGGTTTGTGTAGGGTGTAAGGCAAATCATAAAATTTTCCTTTAATCAAAAAGTTAAAATGCATATGTTGTTTTTTAAAATTCAATGTTAGGGCAAGTCTAATCGGAGGGGTTTTGTTGGGGTTTTTTTTTGTATATTAAAGGGCAGAAGAACGGGTTTATTTGTAATTTCAGGGGGGAAAAAATTTTTAGGGGGACTGTAATTTTGTTTGTTTTATTCTAAAATTGCTCCGGGGGGGAGTATCGGGTTTTTTTAAGTTAAAAAAGCGTTTTACCTATTTTTTTTGTAACCATAGATTTAGTACGGAACCTTCCTTATATTTCTTTTGTTTCTTTTTTTAAAGTATTTTTAGCATTTTTTAAAGGATTAATAAAAAAAAATAACAAAGTGGGAAAAAAAATACATATTTAGGTTTGGTGTTTTTTTTTTAAAAAAATTTTTTTTAAAAAAAAACCTTGGAAATTTCTTAACATAGGGACATGGGATAAATGTCAGGGATGGGGACAGTTTTTGTCAGCACAGAGTTAAAAAGTCTGTGTGAAAATTTGACAAGAATTTAAATTCTGGGGGAAAAATCAAACTATTTATTTTATTATTTAAGATTGTATTGTTTTTAAAAAAAAAAAAAATGGTGCGGTGTCACGACCTCCCGGGGAAAAAAAAAAGCAAAATTTTGGGGGTTTTGGGGGGAAATTTCTTAAATTCTTCTATTTTTCTTTAAACAAGGGGGGAATTGAAAACTTAAGTAAAAATTTCTTAGGGGAAGGGTTCCCTTAAGGGGAAAGGTTTTTTTGTTGGGGAAATAAATTTTAAAAACTTTGGGGAAAAATTTTTCTTAATTACAAAATTTTTTAAAATAATAATAAACAAATTAAGATTTTTGCCAAAAAAATTTACTAAATAAGAGGCAAAATGAAGTCACAGTGAAGGGCACAGTGACCGGCCCCACAGTGAAAAATCCCAGTCCCCGCAAAGGGAAGGGGGAAAAAAAAACATGCCAATGCCTTAAAAAGCCGGCCGGGGGTCACAGTGACCAGTCGGGCAGGAAGGCCCCAGGCCCTGTCACGGGGGTTTAATCCCCCCCCCCCGGGGAAGGAACCTTCCCGTGAAGTTAAAAAAAACCCGTCGACAGGAAAGGCACAGGCCTGGACAGGAAACACAGTGACCTGTCGACAGGAAAACCCGGGCCATGTCGACAGTGAAGGTCACAGTGACCAGTCGACAGTGAAGGCACAGGACCATGTCGACAGTAAGGGCACAGTGGCCATGTCGACAGTGAAGGGCACAGTGACCATTTGACATAAGGGCACAGTGACCTTCACAGTGAAAAATACAGGACGTTGGACCAGTGGGGAATAACACAAAAACTGTCGAGAGTGAATGTCCCAAGGGGGGGGGGCCCAAAGGGCACAGTAAAGGTCACAGTGACCATGTCGACGGTGAAGGGCACATGACCCTTCGACGGGGAAGGCCCTCCGTGTAAAAGTGAATGTTGACCGGTTCGACAGTGAAGGTTGTGACCATGCCGACGGGAAAACCCGAAAAAAAAACCCCGGGGGGGAAGGGGATTCGACGGTGAAAGGCCAGTAAAACCCTGTCAACAGTGAATGTCACATGAAGGGCGACGGAATTAACCCCCAAAATGGGGCCCGGGGTCGAGGGAAGGGCACAGTCCGGTCGACAGTGAAGGTTTTGACCTGCCGACAAATGAAGGTCACAGTGACCATTACGGGAAGGTCACGTGACCGTTCGACAGTGAAGGGTTTAGTTCCAGGGCCCAAAAAGGCCGGTGACCGTGGCAACACAGGGCCGTGTCGACAGTGAAGGGCACAGTGACCGGCGACAGGAAGGTCACCCAAAAATGACAAGCTAAACGCCTTAAAGACGAGGATAATGCTTTATTATATGAAAAAAATGTATCCCCCCCTCCCCCAGGAAGTTGCTTGGGGAAGACACTTAAGTATACCTACTGAGTACAAATGACTTTAGCTACTGAGAACTACCCATTGAGTACAATGTTTTTAGCTAGTGCCCCTTAGCTAGAGTACCATGGCTACCCATTCAGTACTGGCAACGAAAGTACTGGCAACGAGAAAGGGGTGGGAGGATGGGTGTTTTAGAACAGGTGTGGGAGTTGGTATGCATTGCGTAACAGTGATAGGAAGCACGGTGGGGAAATTTAACTGAGGGGGAAATATGGAGGGCTTTTAAGTGGAATGCAAAAGGGCAAAGCCCCGGGGAAATTTGATGGATTTCCCGCAGAGTTTTATCAGCCAGCATTGGAATTATTGAGCATTTCGGGTTTTAGGTTATAAATTGCATAAAGGAGAGAGGTGAGCTGGGGAAAAAGCAGGAAACGGCTGTCGTTGTATTGGTACCGAAGGTAAGGGCAGCATACGCTTCGGGATTCCCGGGGCCCGATCTCGTTGTTATCGCAGATTAAAATTGTTTGCGAAAATTTGGGAAATCGGGTCAAGTGTGTGGTGGCGGTAGTAATCAAAAACTCAGTTTGGTTTGCAGGAGGTCTATGGTGGAGGGGCATGGGTTACTTGGGGTTTCGGGAGGCAAAAGGGGGGAGAGGGAGGGAGGTTTGGTGGCGCTCGATTGCAAGGGCATACGATAGAGTGGATCGGAAAACATTGAAAAACCATCCTCAAAGGGTCAGGGGTTTGGGGAAGAAATAGTGGGTTGGGTTTGAGGGGTTGTATGGAGGTGCAATGGCGAGGGGACAGATTAATGGTCGATTGGGTGGAAGATTGTAAGGGTAGGGGACTTTGCAGGGGTGTCCTATTCCACAATATTGTTTGCGTGCGTACAGGACCCCTTTATAGATTGGGGGAGCAGCGTATGTGTCACATAGAGGGACCAGGGTGTGAGGTTGCGAGGGTTTGGCCCGTTTTTAAAATTGGGTATGTGGATGATACAACTGTTCTGATCAGGGGGGATGTAAATGACACATTAGAGGGGGTAGTACAAATTTTGGGAAAAGGGGCAACTGGTGTGGGGGAAAATTTTCAGAAAAAAAACCAGGGTCTTGGGGTTAGGAGTTTGGGCGGGTAGGGTTTTTTGGGGGTAGTGCATTGTGAGGGGGCGGGTAAATTCGTTAAAAATTTGGGGCCCTTTTTTAAATGCAGACGATCAAACTGTGGCCGCAGGGAAAACTCGCTTGGGAAATTGGAAAAAGGGTTTTCAGGGACGTTTGGGGTGCTTTGGCGACTTATCATTTGCCCCTTTTGTGCGGGCTTGAAATTGTTTTTAAATTTCTTACTGAAATAGCAAAGTATGGCACGGGGCAGCCGTTTTTTCCCTTTTAATTTGGCCAGCAAAAACGAACATACTTGGAAGGGTTTTTTAAAATTTTTGTGGGGTTCGAGCTGTGATTGTTTAAAAGGGATGTGGTAAATTTTAAACCTTTAAGAAAGGGGGCGGGATTGCTGATTTAAAAGGGGGGGGGGTAAAAATGTGTTTTAAATTAAAAGGGGGGTGATGGGGGAAAGTGTGGGGGGGGGGTTTTGGGCCAATCCATAACAGATTAAACGGATTATAAAAGGATTGATTTTAAAGAGTTAAAACCTGTTTTGGGGGCTCGGGGCGGGGATCGAACCCAGCAAAGTTAAAAAAAGGGTAGGTTGTGAAAATTGTTAGCCGGGGGGGTTTTGTAGCACCTGAAAGGGGAATTTTCCCCATGTTTGCAGGGGGAAGAAATTTTGGAATGGGTTTTGAGTAGGATAATTTTGCAACCTCGTGTTGGGGAAGTAATTATCGTTTTTCTGCAGGGCATTTTCCCGTCGGGTTGGGTTTCTACGGGATGAGACGGGGTCGTTTGAGGGGGGGGATGTGGATATGTGGGGGGGGAAGTCGGCTTTTCATGTATATATTTTTTGGATGGAAGGGAGGATTGCCCCAAAGGGGGGTTTTAAATAGGGTGCCCAAATGGGAAATAAAGGAAAAAGGGAAATTTTCTGTATTGAAGCTTTAAAGTCTCGACGTGGGGGTTGGGGGGAAAATTTGTAATCAAGCTGGGGGTTTACTTTTTGGCAAAAAAATTTCCCTATATAGTGGGGGGATTGGGGGGGAAAAAAGGTTACGGGAGGGGGAAGAGGAGGGTTACGGTAACGTTTAAAAACGGTATGTAAAAAAAGGAAAAATTTATGGGGAGGGGGGGTTTAAGGGTTTTTTAAGAGGATATGGCAACTTTACTTTACAGTTTTATTAGATTTGTAAAAATACGAGGGGGGAGGGTATAAATTGGAAAGTGTTGCGGGGTTTAGGGAATTCATGGGTGAAAACAGGGTCGCCCCCCCCGGTATTTTCCCCCTTCGCTTTTGGGCCCCGTGCGGACCACTGCCAGTACTCCCACTAATCCTGGTTTCTGCGCATTTTTTCACTTTTTCAGAAAAATGGGTAAACCGCGGGAAAGGTTTAACACACTGCTTTTGAGCTGTTGGGGGGTTTCTCTGACCCTGCAACGATAAACCGTTCTTTTCCTGCAATTTTGGGGATTTAATGGAAACCCTAACGAGGAATTTGAAAGGGTGGGGGCCCCCTTAAGGGAAATAAAACGATTTATTTGTGAAGTTCCTGGGGACTACTACTACAGCATGGGGTGAGGAGTACCGGGAAAACCCCAAATGTGCCTAAACCCTCAAACTTTTGATGTTTTGTTTCATGACGTGCCCTACTTACTATACGGGGGTACGTGGGGAATGTACCCTTTGAGGCAACTAAGTTTTATAAGGGAAATTTTTTTTAGAAAGAAATGGAGTCATTCTTTAACCAGGGGGTTGGGTTGGCGGGGGAACCATATAGGGCCCCCCCCCAAGGGCCCTACAACATCAAGAACCCTAAAGACGCCTATACCTTCGTATGTAAATTGACAGGCAACCAAAAATCAGGTATAGTGCCCCTTTTTGGGGGAAAAGGGAAGAACGTGTCGACTTTGGGGCCCCTTATGATCTTTTAAAAGGGGCGAAAGGGTCCGAAGTTTCCCCCGGGGGTGCACCCCGGGTAAAGGCCGCCCAGAAAAAAACAGTGTGGGGCGGCGGCGAAAAACGGGGACTCCCTCTGGATTGGGGAGGGGAGAAGGAGGGTAACGAGGGGACGTGTGTCACACCCCCGGGGAGGAGGGGAGTTCCTACCCAACGCCGTGGGGGTTTGGGAGAAGGTGGGGGCCCGACACAGGGGGTGCCCTTTGGAAATTTCATGCCCAGGAATTTTTTGGGGACTTGGTAGGAGGGGAAAAGGAATGACGGACCATGAAAAGAACAATTGCAAGGGCTAGTGAAAAGTCGGGGGTAGAAAGGGAATACGGGAAAGGGAACCCCTTGTAGTGCAGGGGTAAAAACGGGGAGGGTCCCTGGGGAAAAGAGGTGGTTTTGGGGTGGGCCGCTCTGGGAAAGAGGCCAGGGGGTTGACGGGAAATTGATGATGTTTTAACACCGGGGGAAAAGACCGGGAAAAGGGCATGGGCAGAGGGGGTCCGCAAATCCCCAAAAAGGGGGGGGAGAAAGGGGAAAAAGGGGAGAGACGGGGGGGTGGGGGGCCCCATTAAAAGAGTAAAAAAGTGTAAAGCAGCTTAAAAGGGAAGGGGAGCAACCCAAAAGGGGCCGATTAAGCCCCCTCCCTTTGACCATTCGGGTGTTAACAAAAAAATGCTAATGGCCTAAAAATTTAGGAAAAAAGGGGGGGTTTGGGAAGTTTTTCCTAAAAAGGGTACGACGTTGATGTTTTTTCCCTACGGGAGCAAAAACTAAAAGTAAAGGGTATTTATTTTGAGATTGAGAGGATAAAATTGTTTGTAAAAAAGGCAACGCTTTTAAAGGGCTGAGGGGGCTGTTTTGGGTAAAGGAAACCAGCCCCTTTGCGAGTCAGGGGGTGGGGGGGGGGGGTTGGGGGGGGTTTTTCGGGGGGTTGGTTGGGGGAGATTAGGAAATTTTTGGGGAGTTTATATCCTGCTTTGGGGTAATGAAGGAAAAAATTTCAGATTTTGTTCGTGACGTTTTGTTATATTATTTTCAGGGGTTTACCTCCCAAGCGAAAATTGGGGGTGTTTGGGAAATTTTGTTGTTTGGGCATGTAACTAGTACCTGGGGGGGCGGGTGCGTTTTGGGTTCCCTTAAAGGGATGCTTTTGTGCGATTTTGGGGGTGGTAGATGGGGTTTGCGGGGGGGGGGGTTATCAGTTGACATACCTATTACAGGGGAGTTTTGGGGGCAAGGTTGGATAGGATTTATTGAGGCGGGGGATAGGAGTGGAGAGAGTTAGAACAGTAAACGTGGGTTTTCCCGACCACAAGCAATTTTTGGCTGACCTTAGGTGGAAAGGATTCCGAGAATATATCAAGCTAAAGGAAATTTAAAAGTTTAGGGGTTTTTCAGGAGGGGGAAAAAAAAGGGCGGGCCCCTTTTATTTATTTGGAAAGGCTTTTTGGGGGGCCCAGGGGTTGGGGGTGGATTTCTAATTGGGGAGTTGCAGGCAAAGGTGAAAAATTTTAGAATTTTTTAGGAGGGGCAGGGGAAAGGCACGCTGGAGGTTTGGGTTACAGAATTATTTAAAGGGGCAGTTTAATGATTTTTTATGCGGGGGGGGGAGGGGGGGAATTTGGGAAAGGGGATAGGGGAACTTAGGAGTCGTTTAGTAGAGAGCATTAAAGAAAAGTTTTGATGCACTCCCGGGGCAGGCGGGTTGGAGGGCGTTTCTAAAAGGTGATAACCCCAAACCGGTATGGTTTTTCAGGGAAAAATTTAAGGGCAGACATTGAGGAATACCGTGGGCGCATAAATTTTTGGAGGGTGGGGGGGTTATGTGAGGGGACAGGGGTCACTGCACAGATTCTTACAGCAGAGGGGTTGGTAATTAACCCGTGGTGTAAGAAAAGGGCTGGGGTGTAAGCGGAGGGGTTTTCCCCTTTAGGTGCAGGGTAACGGGAAAAACAGAGGAGGGGGGTTGAGGGTTTTTGTGGGGTTTTGGGGGGGCCCCGGTTTTCCAAAAGATGGTTGGGGCATGGGAAAAAACCCCCCCGGGGGTTTAAAAGGGGGGACTAAGGTTTTTTTGGGGGTTTGGGCCCAGGGTAATGGGTTTTTAAAAAAAACAGAGGGTTTTCTAAGGGGGGGGGGGGGGGGGGGTTTAGGGTGATAGGGTATTTAGGGGTTTCTAAAAAATGGGGGAGTGGTAGGTTTGAAAAAAGTGTGAAGATGTAATACATTCATGTTTGGGAGTGGGGGGAGTAAAAAAAGGTTTTAAAATAAACCAGTGGTGGGGTGGCTGGGGGAAAGGGGATTTCAGGGGGCCGCATATACCCCATGTATAACTGGAAAGGGGTCAATGGGGGGAGTTTTAGGACGCTTAGGATACCAGCAAGGGTTAGGGAAATTGGGGAAACCGTTTTTTTAATGGGGGTGGTGGCAACTAAGATATGTTCATAAGATGGGGGTTGGGTTTGAGAGGCAACATGTTTTTTTCGTGGGGAGGGGGAAAACGGCATACATGTGGGATATTTTTTTTTAACTTTGGAAATGGGGAATCGGGTGGGGGGTTTTAGGCTGTTGGGGGGGGGGGGAGTTTGGGCTTTTTTAAAATCGTTTTGTCGATTGGGTGTTAGTGGGGGAGCAAGCGAAGGGGGAGGGGTTTTGATGTATGGGTTTTGGGGAGATTATTTTCATTTTTTTTTTTGGGTATGAGGCAGATTTCAGGGAAATTGAGGATAAAAGCGTTTAAAACAGCCCCGGTTTTATAGGGCAAGGGTAGGAAAAAGGTTAATTTTATGGGGGGGGATGGGGTCAAATTTTTTTGATAGGGTTTTCGTAATTTTAAAATGGATCACCCGGGTTTAAGGGAAAAGGGGAGGGGCCCAAGGGGAGGGGCTCTTTTTTTTTTTTGTGGGGGGGGGGGGCGGGGGGGGGGTAAGGGGTTTGGCTAAGGGGAAAAGGGGGAGGGGGTGTGAGGGAGATAGTGAAGCATATATTTTTTGAAATGGTTAAAGTTCCGCAGAGATATTTTTGATTATTGGGGATCATAAACCCTTTGGGTCAAGTCATACATGGAATGCCTTGCATTACAAATTTTGGTTTTGGGTAAATTTTTTCCTCCTAAGGGGGGAGGTGGCCCGTTTTGGCTTTTTTTAGGTCAAAGTATACTGAAAAACCCGTGCAAAAAAAGATAATTTCCAGTGAAAAAGTAGTAATTCTTTTTATTAACATTGAAAAAGGATTTTAAAAAATAAAAAAAAAGCAAGGGAAAAACTGTAGTCCAAATAGTAGAATGATGGGTTATTTTTTGTTTTTTAAAATTTAGCAGCCCGTACTTTCCCCAAATTTCCCCTTTCTTTTTGATAAATTTGTATACAAGTATTTCCCTTAAACCCGGTTTCTTCCCTTTTTAAAGAAGGGGTAAAAACCTTTTTTTTAAATTTTGTTTCAGTCATTAAAAATTTTAAACTTAAGCCAGGATTAGTGGGAGGGGTGTACCTGTTTGGTATTTCAAAGAAGGGTTTCTTTTTTTTATTTCCCCGGGGGGGGGGGGGGGGGGGGGGGGGGGGGGGGGGGGGGGGGGGGGGGGCTTTCCCTTTTTTAAAAAATTTTAAAAGTTTTTGGTTTTTTTTAAAAAAGTTGAAAGGGTAACATAAGTGTATTTTTTAATTTTTTTGTTAAAACCCCTGTCATACAAAAAAGTTTTTGACAGTTTTAATTTCTTGGTTGTTTTTTATTATTTTTGATATTTTAAAATTGTGGTGGATATTCTTCCAATTTACGAGTGTGTGTGTATATAACATAAAGGGAAAAAACGGTTTTCTATGAAATTTTTTTATTTTTTTTTGTTTATGCCCTAACCAAATTCTGTAATTTCCCCCAAGGTTTAAAAAGGGAAGGCCATACCGTGAATGTTTTGGGTTCTTAAGGTTTTTTTTTCAAAAAGGTGCATGCAAATAAATTTTTTTTATTCCTGGCATTATTAATTTTTGTTAAAAAAAGGGGGTTTGGGAGGTCATGGGTTGGGTGTGAAAAGGGGGAAAAACACCTACGGTAACGTGTTTTTAAAAAGTATGGGGTTGTGGGGGTAGAGGGAATTTTTTTTAAAAACCAGTTTTTCTTAAATTTTTAATTTTCTTATACTTCCCTTTTAAATACGTGTGTATTCTTTTTGGGTTATATAGGGAAATATTTATGAATTTATTAAAAACCCCCAAACCCCCCGGGATTTTTTGGGGGTGGGTTTTCCCTTTGGTAAACCGGGAAATTTTTGTTTTCATTTTTAATGGGTAACATGTCTTAGTTTTAATGTAAAAGTAAAAGCATAGCATACAAATAAATAAAGTGTTTTTTTAAAAAAAAATATAAAAAAAAAAAAAAAAAAAAATGTGGACCCCCGGGTGCTAGCACCTGTGGAGCTGGCCAGTTTTTTTTTGTGACCTGGGCATGCACCTTTTAAAATTAAAAAAAAACCAAAAAAAATTTTTTGGTGGAAAATTGATATACGGTTAAAAAACTTTTTTTTAAAAAAAGAAAATTTTCTAAAATAAATTTTATTTGTAATTTTTCTCCAAAATTGTTTTCTGGGGCCTTTCACTGCCCAGTGTTGACGCGTGATATCAAAGGGGTCCAGAGATATGCTTTATATTTTTATTAATGTTTTTTTAAATTTTTTTCGGCACTGGGGACCTGCAATTTTCAGTTTTGTTTTGGGGAGTAAAGAGTTTTAAAGTACCGATAGTGGAAATAAAATTTGGGCCAAAATGGTGTTATAGGTTTTTTTTGGGTTTGGTTTCGTGCTAGGGACATAATTTTTGTGTTTTTCTTAAATTTATGGGTTTTATTTATGTTGTACTGTTGTCAATAGCAAATATTTAGGTCCATATAAGCTTTTATAGAGCTTGAATTCATAGGGGAACTGTGTTATTGTTTTTTAAAAACTGGAATTGCATGTTTTAAAAGTTAGAAGCCCTTTCATGTGTTGGAAATTTTTTAAAACTAATTTTTTTTACCTAAAGGCTTTTTTAGGGCCCTTTGGGAAAGTCCTTTTTTGACTTTCCTATATCAACCCCTTGTTTTGTAATACATATTTTTAATAACTTTAAACCCTTAGGACAATTAAAATAAATTTAAATTTTTTTATCATTGCGTTTACAATTTGATTTTGGCAACCCTTCCCTTGTTTTTTAGATGTTTTGGTTGAAATAGGGGGGGGTGGTTGGATTAACCACGGGGGGGGGGGGGGGTAAATGTCTGTAAAATAGTTCATTTCAAAAGAATTGCATGGTCCGTAGTCGATTTTTAAGTTCCATTTCGAGGGATTTTGGGGAAAATAAAAAAAGTTGTTCAAATCATGTTAAATTTTGTTTGGGGAGCTCCAACAGGTTTGGGTTAAGTGAATTTGGGGGAGGGAGCAGGGGGGGGGGGTACCCACACGGGGTTGTAAGTGTGGTGTGTAAAGTTTGCTTTAGGTAGGGGAAATTGGGGGTTAATTTATAGCCTTAAATAGTTTTTTAAATTATATTTTTTAAGTCATTTTTTAAAAAAAATAAAAAAAAAAAACTGAGAAAAAATACTTTAGCTACTGAGAACTACCCATTGAGTACTAATGATTTTAGCTAGTGACCTTAGCTATGAGTACCATGGCTACCCATTCAGTACTATGACTTTAGCTACCGAGGACAATGGTTACCCACTGATCACTATAACTTTAGCTAATTGAGTACCATGGGCTACCTACTGAGGTGTGCGACCTCTGGCTGACCCGTGCTGGTCGTGGAGCGTCATCACTTAACCAGGTCATATGTTCTACAACGGAAATACTGATTATTTACGTTATATAACGGGACTCCATCGGATTTTTTTTATTCCCAATTATTATGCAAATGTTCGTTTTTATTAGCGCTATTATAGTAGCCAGGAAAGCTAAACCCTCACGGATCATTTAGCGCTGTATGGGAGAAGAATGTAATTTCACTTGTCCACTCATTCTTGTAACGAATTTATTATGTATTATACTTATAATACATACTGATTATACAGCATCATACAGCGTTATCCCTTGATTGTTTGCATCACAGTGTTGTCCCTCGTATTGTTTGCATCATACAGTGTTGTCCCTTGAATTGTTTGGATCATACAGTGTTGTCCCTCGTATTGTTTGGATCATACAGTGTTTGTCCCTTGTATTGTTTGCATCATACAGTGTTATCCCTTGTATTGTTTGCATCATACAGTGTTATCTCTCGTACTGTTTGCATCATACAGTGTTGTCCCTCGTATTGTTTGCATCATACAAATGTTGTCCCTCGTATTGTTTGCATCATAGTGTTATCTCTCGTATTGTTTTACATCAGTGATGTCCCTTGTATTGTCTGCATCATACAGTGTTGTCCCTCGTATTGTTTGCATCATACAGTATTATCCCTAGTATTGTTTGCATCATACAGTGTTTTCCTTGTATTGTTTGCATCATAGTGTTATCCCTCGTATTGTTTGCATCATACAGTGTTGTCCCTCGTATTGTTTGCATCATACAGTGTTATCTCTCGTATTGTTTACATCAGTGATGTCCCTTGTATGTTTGCATCATACAGTGTTGCCCCTCGTATTGTTTGCATCATACAGATTATCCCTAGTATTGTTTGCATCATACAGTGTTGTCCCTCGTATTGTTTGCATCATAGAGTTTTATCATACAGTGGTATCCCTTGTATTTTTTGCATCATACAGTTTATCCTGTATTTTTTTGGGGTT
>NW_026505383.1:0-16770 GCF_026875155.1 Cherax quadricarinatus
CAAAAAAGAAAAACTTTCACCATCATTCACCCCATCCTGTTTCCCAAAGGGGTTGCTTCACACTACTTTTTTTAAACTGAAAACATTAACACCCTCCTTCAGAGTGCAGGCACTGTACTTCCCATCTCCAGGACTCAAGTCCAGCCAGCCGGTTTCCCTGAGCCCCTTCATAAATGTTACTTTGCTCACACTCCAACAGCACGTCAAGTATTAAAAACTATTCATCTCCATTCACTCCTATCAAACATGCTCACGCACGCCTGCTGGAAGTCCAAGCCCCTCGCATACGAAACCTCCTTTACCCCCTCCCTCCAACCTTTCCTAGGCGACCCTCCACCCGCCTTCCTTCCACTACAGACTGATACACTCTTGAAGTCATTCTGTTTCGCTCCATTCTCTCTCAACATGTCCGAACCACCTCAACAACCCTTCCTCAGCCCTCTGGACAACAGTTTTGGTAATCCCGCACCTCCTCCTAACTTCCAAACTACGAATTCTCTGCATTATATTCAAACCACACATTGCCCTCAGACATGACATCTCCACTGCCTCCAGCCTTCTCCTCGCTGCAACATTCATCACCCATGCTTCACACCCATATAAGAGCGTTGGTAAAACTATACTCTCATACATTCCCCTCTTTGCCTCCAAGGGCAAAGTTCTTTGTCTCCACAGACTCCTAAGTGCACCACTCACTCTTTTCCCCTCATCAATTCTATGATTCACCTCATCCTTCATAGACCCATCCGCTGACACGTCCACTCCCAAATATCTGAATACATTCACCTCCTCCATACTCTCTCCCTTCAATCTTATATCCAATCTTTCATCACCTAATATTTTTGTTATCCTCATAACCTTACTCTTTCCTGTATTCACTTTTAATTTTCTTCTTTTGCACACCCTACCAAATTCATCCACCAATCTCTGCAACTTCTCTTCAGAATCTCCCAAGAGCACAGTGTCATCAGCAAAGAGCAACTGTGACAACTCCCACTTTATGTGTGATTCTTTATCTTTTAACTCCACACCTGTCATTTACTTCTCTTACAACCTTCTATAAATATATAAACATATTAAACAACCACGGTGACATCACACATCCTTGTCTAAGGCCTACTTTTACTGGGAAATAATTTCCCTCTTTCCTACATACTCTAACTTGAGCCTCACTATCCTCGTAAAAACTCTTCACTGCTTTCAGTAACCTACCTCCTACACCATACACCTGCAACATCTGCCACATTGCCCCCATATCCACCCTGTCATACACCTTTTCCAAATCCATAAATGCCACAAAGACCTCTTTAGCCTTATCTAAATACTGTTCACTTATATGTTTCACTGTAAACACCAGGTCCACACACCCCCTACCTTTCCTAAAGCCTCCTTGTTCATCTGCTATCCTATTCTCCGTCTTACTCTTAATTCTTTCAATAATAACTCTACCATACACTTTACCAGGTATACTCAACAGACTTATCCCACTATAATTTTTGCACTCTCTTTTGTCCCCTTTGCCTTTATACAAAGGAACTATGCATGCTCTCTCCCAAATCCCTAGGTACCTTACCCTCTTCCATACATTTATTAAATAATTGCACCAACCACTCCAAACTATATCCCCACCTGCTTTTAACATTTCTATCTTTATCCCATCAATCCCGGCTGCCTTACCCCCTTTCATTTTACCTACTAGCCTCACGAACTTCCCCCACACTCACAACTGGCTCTTCCTCACTCCTACAAGATGTTATTCCTCCTTGCCCTATACACAAAATCACAGCTTCCCTATCTTCATCAACATTTAACAATTCCTCAAAATATTCCCTCCATCTTCCCAATACCTCTAACTCTCCATTTAATAACTCTCCTCTCCTATTTTTAACTGACAAATCCATTTGTTCTCTAGGCTTCCTTAACTTGTTAATCTCACTCCAAAACTTTTTCTTATTTTCAACAAAATTTGTTGATAACATCTCACCCACTCTCTCATTTGCTCTCTTTTTACATTGCTTCACCACTCTCTTAACCTCTCTCTTTTTCTCAATATACTCTTCCCTCCTTGCATCACTTCTAGTTTGTAAAAACTTCCCATATGCTAACTTTTTCTCCCTTACATCATCATTCCACCAATCGCTCCTCTTCCCTCCCGCACCCACTTTCCTGTAACCACAAACTTCTGCTGAACACTCTAACACTACATTTTTAAACCTACCCCATACCTCTTCGACCCCATTGCCTATGCTCTCATTAGCCCATCTATCCTCCAATAGCTGTTTATATCTTTCCCTAACTGCCTCCTCTTTTAGTTTATAAACCTTCACCTCTCTCTCTTCCCGATGCTTCTATTCTCCTTGTATCCCCTCTACCTTTTACTCTCAGTGTAGCTACAACTAGAAAGTGTTCTGATATATCTGTGGCCCCCCTATAAACATGTACATCCTGAAGTCTACTCAACAGTCTTTTATCTACCAAAAACATAAAACCAACGAACTACTGTCATTTCGCCCTACATCATATCTTGGTTTCTTATTTATCCTCTTTTTCTTAAAATATGTATTACCTATAACTAAACCCCTTTCTATACAAAGTTCAATCAAAGGGCTCCCATTATCATTTACACCTGGCACCCCAAACGTACCTACCACACCCTCTCTAAAAGTTTCTCCTACTTTAGCATTCAGGTCCCCTACCACAATTACTCTCTCACTTGGTTCAAAGGCTCCTATACATTCACTTAACATCTCCCAAAATCTCTCTCTCTCCTCTGCATTCCTCTCTTCTCCAGGTGCATACACGCTTATTATGACCCACTTCTCGCATCCAACTTTTACTTTAATCCACATAATTCTTGCATTTACACATTCATATTCTCTTTTCTCTTTCCCTAACTGATCATTCAACATTACTGCTACCCCTTCTTTTGCTCTAACTCTCTCAGATACTCCAGATTTAATTCCATTTATTTCCCCCACCGAAACTCCCCTACCCCCTTCAGCTTTGTTTCGCTTAGGGCCAGGACATCCAACTTCTTTCATTCATAACATCAGCAATCATCTGTTTCTTGTCATCCGCACTACATCCACGCACATTCAAGCATCCCAGTTTTATAAAGTTTTTCTTCTCTTTTTAGTAAATTTCTACAGGAGAAGGGGTTACTAGCCCATTGCTCCCGGCATTTTAGTCGCCTCATACGACACGCATGGCTTACGGAGGAAAAATTCTTTTTTCCCCTTCCCATGGACAATAGAAGAAATAAAGAAGAACAAGAGCTATGTAGAAAAAGGAGAAAAACCTAGATGTTTTGTATATATATATATGCATGTGCGTGTCTGTGAAGTGTGACCAAAGTGTAAGTAGGATTAGCAAGATATCCCTGTTATCTAGCGTGTTTTATAAGACAGAAAAAGAAACCAGCAATCCTACCATCATGCAAAACAGTTACAGGTTTCTGTTTCACAGTCATCTGGCAGGACGGTAGTACTTCCCTGGGTGGTTGCTGTCTACCAACCTACTACCTGTATATATATATTAAATATATAATATATATATATAAAATTTTATATAAAATATATATATATTTTATTTTTTTTTTTTATTTCCCCCCACTAAAACTCTCCTACCCCCTTCAGCTTTGTTTCGCTTAGGGCCAGGACATCCAACTTCTTTTCATTCAAACATCAGCAATCATCTGTTTTCTTGTCTTTCCGCACTACATCCACGCACATTTAAGCATCCCAGTTTTATAAAGTTTTTCTTCTTCTCTTTTTTAGTAAATGTCTACAGGAGAAGGGGTTACTAGCCCATTGCTCCCGGCATTTTAGTCGCCTCACACGACACGCATGGCTTACGGAGGAAAGATTCTTTTCCACTTCCCCATGGACAATAGAAGAAATAAAGAAGAACAAGAGCTATTTAGAAAAAGGAGAAAAACCTAGATGTATGTATATATATATGCATGTGCGTGTCTGTGAAGTGTGACCAAAGTGTAAGTAGGAGTAGCAAGATATCCCTGTTATCTAGCGTGTTTATGAGACAGAGTGTATCAGTCTGTAGTGGAAGGAAGGCGGGGTAGGGGTCGGCCTAGGAAAGGTTGGAGGGAGGGGGTAAAGGAGGTTTTGTGTGCGAGGGGCTTGGACTTCCAGCAGGCATGCATGAGCGTGTTTGATAGGAGTGAATGGAGACAAATGGTTTTTAATACTTGAGGTGCTGTTGGAGTGTGAGCAAAGTAACATTTATTAAGGGGTTCAGGGAAACCGGCAGGCCGGACTTGAGTCCTGGAGATGGGAAGTACAGTGCCTGCACTCTGAAGGAGGGGTGTTAATGTTGCAGTTTAAAAACTGTAGTGTAAAGCACCCTTCTGGGAAGACAGTGATGGAGTGAATGATGGTGAAAGTTTTCTTTTTCGGGCCACCCCGCCTTGGTGGGAATCGGCAAGTGTGATAATAAAAAAAAATAAATATATAATTAAAATATATATATATTATATATATATATATATATATATAATATATATATATATATATATATATATTATATATATATATAATATATGGGTGAGATGTTATCAACAAATTTTGTTGGAAAATAAGAAAAAGTTTTGGAGTGAGATTACAAGTTAAGAAACCCTAGAGAACAAATGGATTTGTCAGTTAAAAATAGGAGAGGAGAGTTATTAAATGGAGAGTTAGAGGTATTGGGAAGATGGAAGGAAATTTTGAGGAATTGTTAAATGTTGATGAAGATAGGGAAGCTGTGATTTCGTGAATAGGGCAAGGAGGGGGGGGAATAACATCTTGTAGGAGTGAGGAAGAGCCAGTTGTGAGTGTGGGGGAAGTTCGTGAGGCAGTGGGTTTAAATGAAAGGGGTAAGGCAGCCGGGATTGAGGGGATAAAGATAGAAATGTTAAAGCAGGTGGGGATATAGTTTTGGAGTGGTTGGGGCAATTATTTAATAAATGTATGGAAGAGGGTAAGGTAAACCCAGGGATTGGCAGAGAGCATGCATAGTTCCTTTGTATAAAGGCAAAGGGGATAAAAGAGAGTGCAAAAATTATAGGGGGATAAGTCTGTTGAGTGTACCTGGTAAAGTGTATGGTAGATTATAATTGAAAGAATTAAGATAAGACGGAGAATAGGGTAGCAGATGAACAAGGAGGCTTTAGGAAAGGTAGGGGGTGTGTGGACCCGGTGTTTACAGTGAAACATATAAGTGAACAGTATTTAGATAAGGCTAAAGAGTCCCTTTTTGGCATTTATGGATTTTGGAAAGGCGTTTTGACAGGGTGGATAGGGGGGCAATGTGGCAGATGTTGCAAGTGTATGGTGTAGGAAAGGGAGGTTACTGAAAGCAAATGAAGAGTTTTTTACGAGGATAGTGAGGCTCAAGTTAGAGTTATGTAGGAAAGAGGGAAATTTTTTCCCCGTAAAAGTAGGCCTTAGACAAGGATGTGTGATGTCACCGTGGGTTTTTTAATATATTTATAGATGGGGTTGTAAGAGAAGTAAATGCGAGGGTCCTTTGGGAAGAGGCATGGAGTTAAAAGATAAAGAAACACACACAAAGTGGAGTTGTCACAGCTGCTCTTTGCTGATGACACTGTGCTCTTGGGAGATTCTGAGAGAAGTTGCAGAGATTGGTGGATGAATTTGGTAGGGTGTGCAAAAGAAGAAAATTTAAAAGGGTGAATACAGGAAAGAGTAAGGTTATGAGGATAACAAAAAGATTAGGTGATGAAAGATTGAATATCAATTGGGGGGAGAGAGTATGGAGGAGGTGAACGTATTCAGAAAATTTGGGATGGACGTGTCAGCAGATGGGTCTAGAAAGATGAGGTGAATCATAGAATTGATGAGGAAAAAGATGAGTGTGCACTTAGGAGTCTGTGGAGACAAAGAACTTGTCCTTGGAGGCAAAGAGGGGAATGTATGGAGTATAGTTTTACCAACGCTCTTATATGGGTGTGAAGCGTGGGTGATGAATGTTGTAGCGAGGAGAAGGCTGGAGGGAGTGGAGATGTCATGTCTGAGGGCAAGTGTGGTGTGAATATAATGCAGAGAATTCGTAGTTTGGAAGTTAGGAGGAGGTTGCGGGAAATTTCCAAAACTGTTGTCCAGAGGGCTGAGGAAGGGGTTGTTGAGGTTGGGTTCGGACATGTAGAGAGAATGGAGCGAAACAGAATGACTTCAAGAGTGTATCAGTCTGTAGTGGAAGGAAGGCGGGGTAGGGGTCGGCCTAGGAAGGGTTGGAGGGAGGGGGGAAAGGAGGTTTTTTTTGTGGAGGGGCTTGACTTCCAGCAGGCATGCGTGAGCGTGTTTGATAGGAGTGAATGGAGACAAATGGTTTTTAATACTTGACGTGCTGTTGGAGTGTGAGCAAAGTAACATTTATGAAGGGATTCAGGGGAAAACCGGCAGGCCGGACTTGAGGGCCTGGAGATGGGAAGTACAGTGCCTGCACTCTGAAAAGGGGGGGTGTTAATGTTGCAGTTTAAAAAATTAGTGTAAAGCACCCTTTGGCAAGACAGTGATGGAGTGAATGAATGGTGAAAGTTTTCTTTTTCGGGCCACCCCGCCTTGGTGGGAATCGGCCGGTGTGATAATAAAAAAAAAATAAAAAAAAATAAAAATATATAATATAATATTATATATATAATATATATATATATATAATATATATATATATATATATACATATATATAATAATATATATATATATATATATATACATATATATATATATATATATATACATATATATATAGTGACCCCCGCATACGACTTTAATCCGTGCAAGAGGGCTGGCTGTTATTCGAAATGTTCGGGGTGCGAATGAATTTTCCCCATAAGAAATAATGGAAATCAATTAATCCGTGCAAAACACCCAAAAGTATGAAAAAAAAATTTTTTTACCAAAGAAATGTTAATTTTAATCCCAAAAAAATGAAAAAGGATGCCAATTACTGACACTTACTTTTATTGAAGATCTGTGATGTTTGTGGATGGGAGGAGGGAGAGAGAGTGTTAGTGTTTGGGGGGAACCCCCTTCCTTAAGATTTGGGGTGTCAAAGCCCTTTTTGGGGGGTTATTCCCTTCTTCTTTTAAGCCACAAGGCCCCTTTCAAGCCCGGACTTCTGTTGCACAACAATCGTCCTATGGCCGTACCTCTCGTTCCTTTATATTTCCCCCAAAAAAGTGTTTCACAACATTGCAGGAAATAATCACCAGCACGGCTTGCAAAGCTGTGGGGGGGTGTTTCTCCATGAGGTTTGCACTTCAAGCCACTTTGCACAGTTTTTCCTTAATTTGTAGTAGGAAACTTCTTCAATTTCTCTCCCCCCCTCCTCTAACCCATTTCCTCAGGTCTGGCCCTTGTTTTAAAGTTGACTTTAGCCATCGGGGTTAGTTCTCATTGCCTCCCCCACCAATTTTCCCACACACCCCACAACCTCCAACCCTAAGGATTCCCAATGCCAAAGTGGATTCCCAAAATGGCTAACCCCTTTTCGGGTTTTGCCTCAAACCCTTCAAAATCCCTTTTGTCACACTTCGGGCCACAGTTTTTCCAAACAGAGTTAAAGGTCTTTTAGCACTCCCCCCCAACCTTCCTATAAGGTTTACCCCATTGGGATTTTAAAGTGTTTTCCCCCCAAAACTCCTTAGAGTCATTTGATTTCTGAGGTCACTACAAAGCCCCTTTTCAAACAGAGCTTTTGTGTACGTTTTTGAATTTTGCAATAACCCTGCGGTCCATGGCTGCGGAGAGGAGGGTATTGGGGAGGCAAAAACTTCCCCTTTAATAAATTTCATGTCCCCAAAAGTCGCCTTGCCCACGCTGAGGATACCGGGGCATTGTCAACCCCGGGAGGCACTTAAGTTCTAATTTTCTTTTCAGTTAGGTAATCTTTCACATTGGGGCAAATGCAGGGTGAAACCCAGTCATAGAAAAAGTCCAGTGACCCATGCCTTACGTTTGCCCTCCACAGCAACCAAATTCCCCTTTGAGGACATTTTTTTTGCCTGAACGGTCTGGGATTTCAGATGATCACTAATAAAGGTTTCATTTGCAATCCCAGTAGCTTGGAACACATCAACAAAGTAAGCCGGGTTTTTCACAGGCTATGTCCGGGGAGTGCCTTTTTCCTCCTGAGTAATGTAGGCCTGCTTGGCTTTTTTTCCAAAACAGGCCTGTTTCATCAAATTAAACATTGTTCATTTTCGTCCTTCACTGTCTATGTACTTCTAAATTTCCGCAAATATTTTTCCTGTTTTGTGGTCCAAAAAGGCACCCTCACCATGCCTTATCACCATGTAGCCATACGCTTCTTAAATCTCTAAAAACCCTTTTGCTGGCCTAAATTTTCACTCACATCATCACTAGTTGCAGGCATTTTTTTAATTAATCCTCATCAACTTCCTACCCTTTTTTCGTTTGATCGCTTGAGAGACGCTATCCCCGCTAGCTGTTTTTCATTTATCCACACCAATAAGGTCTCTAAACATCTTCCTCATTTTGCGACTCTTTTTCAAACAATTTAAAACCTTTGGCAAAACAGTTTCCCTTTTGTTGCCTTTCTTTTGCCCACAATAGTAGGATGGTTTGTTTGGGGGTTTCTTTACAACCTGACAAGGTGGGCGACAGCACTCCATTTCTACTTACAAGATCTCTTTTTCACTCTATTGGAATTCTCCCCTTTTTGCTGTGGGTTTTGGCATTTTTTTAAAGTTTCGGGGGGCCATGGTCACTTATTTTCCGATAAAGCCCGAAAACACTGTAATAATAAAAATTTTCCCGATTGTATGTTGGATGTTCCGCGGGGCCCGGGCTGGTAAAAATGCCACCGGGGGAAACATGTGAGGCGGGCTAGGGCGAAATTGGACGCGCTCGGCGAAGAGCGGTGAGGGGTTTTTGGGGGGGCGGTATGCGGGGAAAAATTTTTTTGCGATAAAAGCGAGCGGCATGGGGATTGTACGGTATGAAATGCTACGGTATGGGGGGGTTTAACGTATATATATATTAATATAAATATATATAAAAATAATATAATATAATATATATATTATATAATACATATATTATATTTTAAAAAATTTATATATATAATATAATATAATCTATATATATTATATATAAATATATTTATATATATATATAAATATATTATATTATATTATTATATACTTCTTTCAAAAAACCCCGGCCGTAGCCCACCGAGGCGGTGCCCAAAAAAGAAAAACAAAAGTTTCTCTTTTTAAATTTAAAATTTATACAGGAGAGAGATTACTACCCCCTTGCCCCCGGGCATTTTAGTGCCCTTTACAACAGCAGGGTTTACGGAGGAAAATTCTGTTCCACTTCCCCAGGGAGATAGAGGAAAAAAACAAGAACAAACTAGAAAGAAATAGCAGAAAAACCCAGAGGGTTGTGTGTATATTATTTTTACTTTGTGTAGGTGCCCTAAGGTAAGCAAAAGTAGCAAGACGTACCTGAAATATTGCATTTTTTATGGACAAAAAAAAAAGGACACCAATCCCATCATGTAAAACAATTACAGGTTTTCTTTTACACTCATTTGGCGGGATGGTATACCCCCTGGGCGGTTGTGTCTACCAACCACCCCTAGAGCAGCTAATACATAAAACCAACTGAGCAGCAAACATAGTAAACACCTGAGCACTAACATAGTCAACACCTGAGCAGCTAGCACAGCAACAGCTGACAGCTAACCGTCAAAAAACTGAGCAGCTAACACAGTCACACCTGAGCACTAACACAATCAACACTGAGCACCTAAACAATCAACAGCTGGGGGCACTAACACAGTCAACACCTGAGCACTAACATAAACCCCTAACAGCTAACAAAAAACATCTGAAGCTAACGTAAACAGCTGAGCAGCTAAGCAGTAACACCTGAGCACCTAACACAGTCAACACCTGAGCCCCTCCCAAGCCCAACACCTGACAGCAAACATAGTCAACATCTGAGCCTAACATGCAAATTAGCACTAACACAGTCAAAGCTAACTAAACAGTCCCCCACCTGAGCAGCTAACACAGTCAACACCTAGCACCTACCAGTCAACACGAGCAGCTAACAAGCAACAGCTGGGCAGCTAACACAGTCAACGTGAGTACAACACAGTCAGCACCTGAGCACTAATACAGAAACACCTGAGCAGCTAACACAGTCAACACCTGAGCACCTAAACATCAACCCCTGACAGCTAACATAACATTGGCAGCTAAACGTCAACAGGGAGTAGCTAACACATCAACACCTAGCAGCTAACACAGTAAAACACCTGAGCAACTAAACATCAACACCTGAGCAGCTAACACATCAACCCCTAGCAGAAAACACGCAACACCTGAGCACAACACATCAACACCTGACAGCTACACAGTCAACCCCTGAGCACAAACACAGTCAACCCTGAGCAGCAACACAGTCAACACCTGAGCGCTAACACAGTCAACACCTGAGCAGCTAACACGAAACCCCTGACAGCTAAAAACCGTCAACACGTGACAGCAAACACAGCCCAACACCTAGCAGCTAACCAGTCAAAAACCTGAGCAGCTAACACAGTCAACCCCTAAGCAGCTAACACAGTCAACACCTGAGCAGCAAACACAGTCAACACCTAGCAGCTAACACAGTCAACACCTGAGCAGCTAAACCGTCAACACCTGACAGAAAACAAGTCAACCGGAGCCAAACACAGCAACACCTGACAGCAACACAGTCAACACCGAGCAGCTAACACAGTCAACACCTGGCACTAACACAGTCAACACCTGACACTAACACAGCAACACCTAGCAGCTAACACATCAAATAGCACTAACACAGTAAACACCTGAGAACTACACAGTCAACAAGACAGATTATCATTCTGGCCCCTTTTAATACATATATTTCATGGGTAAAAACTCTCTCTATGTATCATCTACACATAAAAGTTGTATTGTAATAAAGGGGGTGTTATTTACCTGTGTTAGACCCCACAAACACTGTTTATTTTGACTTGTCACAGCCACCCCCAACAACAAAAAGTTGTTGTTGTTGTTGTTGTTTATAGGGCCACTGACAGGTACGTCGATTTAAACCCCTGATTTTGGGCGCCGGGAAAACAAATCTTGACTAAAGGGAAACATGTTTATTTTATTTTTTTATTTGTTTGAACATGATACGAGAAGCACAAATAACTGCATACTATAATTTTTCCTAATGTCCTTGAAGCCCCAAAATTTGGCAGGTACAGACCAGTCTCCTGACGGTCTGGAGGGTCAAACCTCACCATTAAGGAGAGGTAGTGCTAAACATTGCCCCCCAACGTGCGCGAGGCCCCACGGGGGAATAGTCCCTGGAGTGATAACGGGGACCCCTAGGGAAATGTTCCACCGCCCCAGCAAATACTCAGTAAGGAAAAATGCCAAATTTTTCTACCCTTGCCGTGGGTTGAACCACAGATCTTATTGGTAGACAAAAGATTGCCAACTCAATCCCACTCTTGGAATTGTTTTGATTATGTGGGGGTTTCTGAGCAAGTGTATGAAAGTGTCAAATACAGTGATCTAATGATATGTCAATAACAAAAAAAATAGGAAAAATGTTTCATAGAAAAAACATGGACTATTTTTTTTTAAAAGTCAAAGTGCAAAAATAAGATTAATGAACTCGTTTTTGTGCATTCTGGGGAAATTTGATGTCATTTCTTAACTAAACATGGGATTTTTTTATTTTATTTATTTATATTAATTTGGACTGATACATAGAAGTGCAAAGAAATACAGTGGTTAAGTGTAACATGCCAAGAGCCCCTTATATGCAAGCTTTGGGCAGGCAAAATTAACTTAAGATTTAAATAAGCAATGAAAAATTTTAGTGTAAAAATTTTTAGTAAACAAATAACAATTAAACACAAATGATATTTTAAAAACAGGTCATATGGTCATTCTGAGTTGCTGAGATTCAGTAGAATGGAGAATTTGTAGGTTAATGTAATTAAAAAAAAAATTTATAGGGGGCACAGGGTTAAAAATTTAAATAAAATTATTTATATTTTTTGTTGAGGGTATATGTGATTTTTATGAAGAGACTTTAAATTTATAAACAGTTTTTCTTTAATTCCCATAAAGAATTCCCGATTTTTGGGCCTTTTTTGTGCACTGATTTTTGCATAGGTAGAGGGGCCCAGGAAAAATCAAAGAGTGATCTGGTTTTGTTATGGTCATGTGTTTTTGTTAGGTTGGTAAAGGGGAAAATTTGACGGGGGGTTTATATCAAACTAATTTTCTATTAGTAGTAGGACAGTAATAATAGGTATTTTGTACGGGGAGTAGGTTTAAATGTTTTGAAAATTTGGGGAGTGTGCTGCCGAGTGGGAATTTTTTTTCTGACTGCAGCTTTTTTGTTGGTAATTAATGGTCTGAGTGGTTTATTTTTGTTGGCCCCCTGCACAAATTCCATGGGGAATAGGGGGAAATAAGTGAGGAATAGGGCCAGGAGGCTGACTGTGGGAAAAATACCATCTTCGATAGCATGCCTGCGGTCTTGAAAATTTTCTTTGAATTTCTTGTACATGTGTTTGAAACTTGAGTCATTATAATGTGGGTTCCTAAAATTTTCCCTCTGTGAGCTTTGTGATAGGAGGGTCCGTTTATCTTTTTTTAAGAGGGGCATCTGTAGCTCTGTTTTAAATTTAAATTTTAGAGTTTATTCTCTATAAGGATTTCAATGCGATTTACAGAATTTGGTTTTTGTGTGGTTTACATGTATTGTTTGATTTTGTGGGTTTCTTAGTAAAATACAATTAAAAGGGGGGGCCCCTAGAACACCAGCAGGCTAGGGATTTTTTGGGCAGACTTGATTAATTTTTAACTTTAAAATATTACAAATTATGAGGTAAGTTGGTATTTGGCTAAGTACTAAAAAATTTGCAATTGTTGTGATGAAACACAGGCCTTTTCCTAACTTTATTGAACATAGAATCTTCATGTCTTTTGCCAAAAACAAAAATAAGACTGTAATCTAATAAATGCTTCACAGGAAGGGAGTCTTTCATATGCAAAAGAAAAGTTAAAACACAGGCCCCATATTTTTAAATCGCCATTTAATCTGCATCACTAAAACATGGATATAGAGAAGAAATCACACACATGATTGGGGGCCCATGACACGCACCAAGCTGTTGTTGTTTAAGGGCCCCGAGAGGTGGGGCGTATTTTCCCCGCTGCTGCTCCCCACAGGAGCATATCACTACAACTTCCCCCCTTCTAAAAATCAGAGACAGTAATCCCCAAACTGTTAGGGGGGCGACGTATACTCCCCACCTTCAAGCCTAGTGCCTCTTCACCAAAAAACCAGGGGGACAACTCAAATTTTAAAAACCCCCAAAACCCCCGGGGGCGTAGCAAAAGAACAAACAAAAAGGCAGGACGGACTCCAAAGTTTTTTTTTAAGCAAATTTTCAGAAAAACTACAATTTTCAAAGGAATGAAAACCACAAACAAAAAAAAACCACAAACAAAGGAAGAACTCCAAACCCAAAAAGACAAATACAAAGGAAAAAGATTTCAGAGGACGTAACCAGGGATGGCCCCCAAAAGGGAACGAACAAAAAAAAAAAGGGGCCAAATTACAAAAGGTAAAAATTTCTGTGAAAAGGTTATTTTGTTTATATTTGGCTACAAACAGAAAAAATTAAGAGTAATAGCAACCACTTCCAAGGTCACAATTAAGAGTTTTTTGGGTCAAATTTAGTTGGTCACAAACCAAAAAACCACAAACCAAAAAACAACCCAACCCAACAACAAAACACAGAATAAAAAGAGAGAAGGGGGGGGGTTTTTTGGGGCAAATTTTTGGACTGAAAAGGCCGAAAGTTCCTACAAGAGAAATTTTAGGCAGAACTGGGCCCGGGCCCTATAAAAGGAAGGGATGCAAATTTAAGAATCCACAAGGCAAAAACGGGATGGTTTGTAATGATGATCAATCACCAACACCCCACATCCCCAACCCCAAAAACGACAACAAGGGTTTGACTAGAAGTGTTGTTTTAGATGATTGAAGTTAAAGGGGGAATTAAACTAGAGCCCCAGGCTCAAAGGACCTTACAAGGGAAAACTGGCCACAAATGGTTCTGAAATTTTTCCTGCCCAAAGGAAAGCTGAAGGGGGGGAAGGGCAAAAAACCACAGACAGGTATACTAGGGGGCCCTTTTTCAAATTAAAGGGAAAAATTTGGGGAGATAAACCCAGCAGTTCGGAAAAACCTAACAGATAACTGTCAGCAATGGGCACCCGAAAACCTGAGAAAGCTTGAAGAAGGGGAACAAAGACACGACAGTGTATGTAGGCCCAACTGGATATGAGAAAATTGTTTTGGAACCCGCACTGAAAGCCCAAAAACAGAGAAAGTCAAAGGTTTTCAACAAGGAGTTCCAAAATAAGGGGGAATTTTTAAGAAAGTTAAGGGAAATCGGCCCTACGAATGGAGGGAAGGAGGTCAGGGAACATAAACCAAATAAAAAAACTTTCGGTTAAATAGCAAGGGGACAAGGGAAGATTTAGGGAGGGGACACGAACAAGAGGCAAAATTGGGAATTAAAAAAATGGAAAGAAGTGGAAGAAAATTTTTCAGTCAAGAGGACATGGAATAGAGAAAAAAGACGGAGTGGGGAGGAACATAAGTTTAAGCGGGTTTGAAAAGCTAGGAGCGGGGAGAAGAGGGTTAAAAGCAACCGGTGAAGAGGGGGGGCCAAATGGACCGGGGCCCCCGCCCCCAAAAGGTGAACAAATAGGGGGAGTACACCACACAACATACAACACAACACAGGGGAAAAAAAAAAGTGCAAAAAGAGAATGGAAAGGTACAAGGGGCATAGGACCCAGGAAAACAAGGGGATTATAAAGAGGGCCGAAACGAGTATGCACAGATAAGGGGGGAGGCCCAGCGACAGATGAAAACGACATGCATCGAAAGTCAAATCTGACCCAAAATGCTGATGCCACTTAGGGGAAACAAAAGTCAAGGACCGGGAAAGGGGGGGGGGGGGGGGGAAAAAAAAGGGGGGGGGGGGGGGGGGGGGGGGGGGGTTTTGGGGGGGGGGGGGGGGGGGGGGGGGGGGGGGAAAAAAAGGTAAAAAATTTTTGGAAAACAAAACGATGAGGAGGAGGTAAAAAAGCTAAGGGAAACCCCCCAACCCCCCCCAAACAAAAAAAGGAAATCGGGGTTTAAAACCCTCAAAAAGGGACCAGGGGCAAACATATCTCCCCTGGGCCCTTAGAGAGGGAGAGAAATTTGTGCACCTCAAAAAATTTCAAACACACCCCGGGAAAAGGGCAATCCAGGTAAAACCCGGAAAAATTTTTATTTTAAAAAAAAGGAAGACAAAAAGAGGCCTCTTGGGCCGGCATTGACGTTTTTACAAAATTATGGAGAAGTTAACAAGGGAATGGGGAGACCTGGGAAGGACAGAGTATAAAGGCAACCAGCAGGTTCCAAGGAATCCGTGTACAAACCTTCTGGATTTTTTTGATTAAAAAAAACAGAAGTAAGACAAGAGAAGAGGGGGGTGGGTTGATTGCATCTTCTTGGACTGCAAGAAGGCCTTTGACACAGTTCCTCACAAGAGATTAGTGCAGAAGCTAGAGCATCAGGCACATATAACAGAAGGACCTGAAAATGGATCAGAGAATACCTGACAGGGAGGCAACAACGAGTCATGGTACGTAATGAGTATCACAGTGGGCACCTGTGACGAGCGGGGTCCCACAGGGGTCGGTCCTAGGACCAGTGCTATTTTTGGTATATGTGAACGACATGACGGAAGGGTTAGACTCAGAAGTGTCCCTGTTTGCAGATGTGTGAAGTTAATGGGGAGAATTAAATCGATGAGGACCAGGCAGGGCTTCAAAGAGCCCCCTGGACAGACTGGACACCGGGTCCAGCAAATGGCTTTCTCGAATTTAATCCTGCCAAATGCAAAGTCATGAAGATAGGGGAAGGGCACAGAAGAAACCCCAGACAGAGTATAGGCTAGGGGCCAAAGACTGGGAAACCTCACTCAAGGGGGAAAAAATCTTGGGGTGAGTATAACACCGAGCATGTCTCCGGAAGCACACATCAATCAGATAACTGCTGCAGCATATGGGCGCCTGGCAAACCTGAGAACAGCATTCCGATACCTTAGTAAGGAATCATTCAAGATACTGTACACCGTGTATGTCAGGCCCATACTGGAGTATGCAGCACCTGTTTGGAACCCGCACTTGATAAAGCACGTCAAGAAACTAGAGAAAGTACAAAGGTTTGCAACAAGGTTAGTTCCAGAGCTAAGGGGAATGTCCTATGAAGAAAGATTAAGGGAAATCGGCCTGACAACACTGGAGGACAGGAGGGTCCCGGGGAGACATGATAACGACATATAAAATACTGCGTGGAATAGACAAGGTGGACAAGGACAGGATGTTCCAGGGAGGGGACACAGAAACAAGAGGCCACAATTGGGAAATTGAAGACACAAATGAGTCAGAAGATAGTAGGAAGTATTTCTTCAGTCATAGAGTTGTAAGGCAGTGGAATAGCCTAGAAAATGACGTAGTGGAGGCAAGAACCATACACTTTTTAAGACGAGGTTTGATAAAGCTCATGGAGCGAGGAGAGAGAGGGGCCCATAGCAACCGGTGGGAAAAGGCGGGGCCAGGAGCTAGGACTCGACCCCTGCAACCACAAATAGGTGATACACAAAACACACACAC
>NW_026505384.1:0-37978 GCF_026875155.1 Cherax quadricarinatus
TCCTTTTCCATTACACTAACTAAAAACCTGGCTAAAGCCTGATAGTACAGATGTCTACCCATTCCTGGTTACACAGCCTACAAACTGTAGGCCAGCCCAACAAGGGGGGGCACAGCCATATACTACTCAGCCCAAAAGAATTATCACAATACTTCAAAAGGGATGAACAGGGGGAATATAAATACCCAAATTTTAAATCCAAATACCTAAAAAAAACCTCTCACATTATAAACATCTACAGAGTTCCACATTTCAAACTTTAGCCAATTTGTCAAAACCTGGAAGTATGAAAACTGATGCCGCATGAACAAAGATCACTTACTACTCCAGGTGACTTCAAAAAATCTCCGCAAGACCAGGACCCACAGTTATGAATTCACAAACACAATGAGTAAGAGTTGCTCCCAACAGAAAAAAACCCTACAAGATTTTACAGAGACTGTTTTTCCCTACTTGCCCACTTGGACCAACACCATATCCCCTTTAAAATCAGGCATAATTACAGATATACCACAGACCACTCCCCTATTTTCCTCATAACAACTTTGGTAAACCCCCCAAGACATACTAAAGTCACCTTCAGACTTCACAAGAGGCAGCCATTAATAATTTTCACAACAAAGCAAACAGACGGACACGACTGAAATCTATAAGATATTGACAAATGTTTTAAATAATTTTAAAAAAAAGACCCAATACCTCTTAACAAGCACTGCCCTAAAAAACTAAAAAAGGACAGCTAAGAGATGAACCCCCGGGCTAACCCCAGCATTCTAAAAATCCAAAATAAAAAACACCAATATGAAAAACAGTACAGAATGGGTAGATAACCAGAGACCAACAAAACGTTACTCGTCAATCCTAACCAGCCTGATAAGAAGGGCAAAAAAATTGTTTTATGAGAAAGATTATCCAACTTACGAGGTGTAAAAAAAAAGACCGGGAAAAACCCTTCAGAAATTCTGGGAACAAAAAAATACCGAAATAGCGAAATAAATTAGCAAAATCAGATGCCCCAATCCCACCAAAAAACAGCAAACAGTTCAATGATTTCTTCCCCACAAGGAAAAAACCTTGCCAAAAAAACCCCAAAGTCGATACCCCACCAAATACTACCACCAGAACTACCCAAACCAACTGTTCCTACCCCGGACAAACCCATACGAAGTCCCCCTTTTTATAAACGCACTAAAAAAACAAGGCAGGAGTTTTAAAATATTTCCCACCCTTTAATACAAAAAAGTGTCACAAGTGCATCCCCAATCATTGAACACTCTTTAACAAACCCATTGAATCCCCACCTTCCTACAGTCCCAAAAATAGAAGGGTCCCCCCCGATCCAAAAAGGGGGGGAACCAAAAGATTTGAATAATATGGGCCAATATAAAAATTACACCCTTCTCAAAAATCTTCGAAAAATTAATTCATAAACGAATCTACTCCTCCCTTATCCCCAAAACATACTAAAACCCCTGCCAATTTGGTTTCAGGCCTAATAAAATACTAATGATGCTTTTTTACACTGCAAGAAATTATACACTGCAAAAGAGAAAAAAGAAGTCCCACTGGGGGTCTTTATTTACTTATGTAAAGCTTTTTTACAGTTGACCATAAAATTGCCCACTAAAATTTTCACACTATGGTATAAGAGGGCCCCCCCTCAACTACCCCAAGTCTCCTCAGCAACAGAAGCCCAAAATTTTGGGACGCAAATGGGCAAACCTTTTTGCACAACCAATTCTTTGGGCTCCCCCAGGGAAGTGTCCTTGGTCCCTTCTCTTTCTTCTATACTAAAAAGACCCACCCAAAAGCTCGCAATTTTCTCAAAACCCCCACTTTTGAGATGACACTCGTGTCTTCTCCCACCCGACCCTCACGCTAGCCAAAAACTGTAAATCCCAAATTTCAGAAAAAAACTATCTGGATGAGGACTAACCCAAATTCCTAAAAATTTTACAAAACCTATTCACTCAGTTGGGAACAGAGCTACAGATGTCCCCTTAACATAAATAAAGGATCCCTATCACAAAGTAACAGAGGGAAAATTTTTTAGGAACCACCTTGATAATAGACTCAAATTTCATACACATATACAACAAATTTTTTAAAAAAATTTTTCCCAAAACGAGGGATATATCGAAAAACGGTACTTGTCCACATCGCCCTCCTGGGCCCCATATCACTCTCTTATTTACCCCTATCTCCCTATGGAATTTGTGCATGGGGCTCAACAACAAATTTCCATCTCAGACCCTAATTCCCAAAAAAGGTGCAGTTAGAAAGAAAAAATTCTCACTACAGGCAGCACCTCCACCAATATTCAAAACACTAAACCACTCACCATAAAAACATCCAACTTATTACTGCACCTATTCTACATAGAAAACTTAACTTGATATTAACCCCCCCCTCAAACATCTCCTTGCCAACCTCAACAGAACACATGACCATAACACAAGGGACAGATCACTGTTTGATGTTCCTCGTGTCCATCTCACACTATGCAAAAACTCAATGCACATAAAAGGCCCTAAAATCTGGAATTCATTACCTGTAAATATAAAAGAAACACTACCTGTTTATAAATTCAAGTCTCTTCTCAAAGATCACTTACTCACCCAAAACCAAATAAATACTGAATAACTGAACCTTATAAATAGTATATCTTAAATGATTCTCACAATTATATCACATAAATGTTAAACCTAAAACCCAATGTAACTTTATTATTTTTTAAATACACCACCTAACAGAATACTCCATATGACTGAATGTACAACAATGCATGCAACCATATGACCTGTCTTTGTAATACTCACTTGTGCTTTATAATAATCTGTTTACATTAATGTTTTATCACTGATTTCATCATTGCTTAGTTAATCTTAAGTTAATTTTAAGCCAGCCGGTAATGCTATGCATAGTATAAGTGGCTTTGGCATGCTGCTCTTATCTGTATTTTTTTGTACCTCTCTATGTGTGCTCAAATTGTTAATAAATAAATAAATAAATAAATAAATTTCAATTACTTTTAATGTAAAGTGTTTTCTTTACTCTGTTTGAGTAAATTGTTTTGTCTAATTTATGATTAAGAGTTAAAGTGTTCAATCAGTTTTTTCTTCATATTTTTATTTTATTATTTAACCTGAATTTTTCCAGTGAGACTTTATTACTGCAGTGATTATTTCTACACCTTATTTTGTTGCACTTGTTCTGCAGTGAATTATTTTGTTGCACTTGTTCTGCAGTGAATTATTTTGTTGCACTTGTTCTGCAGTGAATTATTTTCTTTTATTGATATTTTTATGCTTTATTATTCTCAGTTCATTATTGCATCTTGTTTTTCATTTTATTAATTTTCCTGATGTTATCTTTGCATTATATTTTAATTTTGTTTATGTATTCTTAGAAAATATTTAAATTTCCCAGTTAACAATTTAGTGATTTTATTTTATACTTTTTACATTGATTTCAAATTTTATTAATTAATTTCTTTATTAGCAAGAGTAAAGACAGCTCATTTTGCATTTAATTCAGTCTCCAGTAATATTTTTACTTGTATATTTCAATGTAATTTTTTTTCTTGGCCAATAGTCCTTTACATTGAGTTGTCCTTCCTCTTGCAGTGTATCTTAAACATTTTTTTTTATTACTTCTGCAGAATCGAACTCCCACATGATAAATGGAGACAAATGGTTTTTAATACTTGACGTGCTGTTGGAGTGTGAGCAAAGTAACATTTATGAAGGGGTTCAGGGAAACCGGCAGACCGGACTTGAGTCCTGGAGATGGGAGTACAGTGCCTGCACTCTGAAGGAGGGGTGTTAACTCTATCCATCACCAAGGATTACGTTTGTGCCTTGGTGCTTTTCGCTCTTCCCCTGTTGAGAGCCTCTATACAGAAGCGAATGTTCCATCCTTGTCTGATCGCCGTGATGCCCATTGCCTTCGCTACTATGTACGCTCTCACGATCTACACAATCCTTCCATTTATAGAATGGTCACCGATATTAGTAGACATTCTTTATTCATTCGCCGCCCCTGTTTGCTCCGTCCCTTTTCTCTTCGCCTCCATTCACTCTTGTCTTCCCTTCAGTTACCACCTTTATATGTTCATGTAGCATCTCACTTTTCCCTACCCCCCTGGGAAGTTCCAGCTGTTTGGGTCTGTTCTTTCTCACTCCCTTGCTCGAAAGCTCAACTGCCTACAGTGGCTTCCCGCTCTCTTTTTCTTGATCACTTCCACTCCCATTCTCATGCCACCGCTGTGTACACAGATGGCTCTAAATCTTCAGACGGCGTCGGATTCACAGCAGTGTTTCCGGACAGCGTCGTGCGGGGACATTTACTATCTTCAGCTAGCATTTTTACTGCTGAACTGTATGCCATTCTTGCAGCACTTATTCGTATCGCATCTATGCCTGTGTCATCATTTGTAGTAGTCTCAGACTCCCTTAGTGCTCTACAGGCTATACGAAAATTTGATACATCTCATCCCCTAGTTCTCCGTATCCAACTTTGGCTACGCTGTATCTCTACCAAACATAAAGATATTGTTTTTTGTTGGGTCCCTGGTCATGTCAACGTACAGGGCAATGAACAGGCAGACACTGCTGCGCGGTCAGCAGTACATGACCTACCAATTTCCTATCGAGGTGTTCCATTTCTGGACTATTTTGCTGCAATAACTACCCACCTTCGCACCCGTTGGCAACAACGTTGGTCAACTCTGCTCGGTAACAAACTTCATTCTATTAAACCGAGCATAGGTTACTGGCCGTCTTCTTGTTATCAGTGCCGAGGTTGGGAGACCACTCTCTCCCGCCTTCACATTGGTCACACTCGTCTTACTCATGGGTATCTCATGGAGAGGCACCCTGCTCCTCTCTGTGAGCAGTGTCAAGTTCCAGTATCGATTAGCCACATTCTGTTAGACTGCCCTCTCTATCAACGAGCACACAGAATTTACCTCCAACGTCGTCTTCGTTCTACTACTCTCTCTTTACCTTCCCTTCTTGCTGATGGACCCTCCTTTAATCCTGACTCTCTCATTGACTTCTTGACAACGACTGATTTACTCCACAAACTCTGATGATACTTTTCGCACTCCCCTCAGCCCTTTCTAGTTCAGTCTCTTGCTGCCCTTTACCCTTTCACCATCCACTGCCCCGCTGTTATCCGTAACCTATTACTCATCCATCTCCCTTTTGCCACCTGATGCCTTCGCTTCCTTCCTGCCCTGCAGCGCTGTATAGTCCTTGTGGCTTAGCGCTTCGTTTTGATTATAATAATAATAATAATGTTCGAAAGTAAAGGCACCACTGTATTTCATGTACAGTGCAATCTCTCTCTCAACAACAGTCAAATACAGTATTTCTTGTGTAGTGCTGCCTTGGCTGATACTGAAAAATTTTTCTGGTACCTGCTAACAAATTGCAACAGATACTGCTCCTAGGTCTCATTTCTGGAGAAATACCTTGTTTGCGACAGTCACTCACATCTTTGATAAGTCTGACCTTGGACTGACTGATGCATTGGGGTCTTTTGTCAAAAACACTGGCCACTTCATCACTCACAGAGAGGAGGGTAAAGATCTCTGAAAGACCCACTGGTGATGTACATATACAATGGAGTATGATGGCTAAACACCTTATTATCCAGCCATTTCAGGGCATTCGCATGCAAGAGAAGTTGTTGACCATGTCTAGTTTAGTCTAATCACCTATACAATCATTAAAGAGGATAACCATGTCATTTCTCAGAGATGGGAAAATACCAATTTATTTGTAATTACCAATACTCAGTTACAGGCTAATATGGATACCATCAAAATCAGCCGATACCCAACGATACTGGTATCAACACTGATGCCATTAATATTGGCTTATACTCACCAATACTGATACTTTGGCACATCCCTATCAGAGAAGTACCACAAATGCTGACAAAATGCCTTGGTGATAAAGAAATCTCATTTCCAGTCAGTAGTTTGGTACATGAATTCACCTAAGCTGAAATCAGTAAGCCAGAGAGTGCCTGGAAGCATTATTCACTAAGAATTGTATTGAACATGTTACTCTAGCCCCATACCATCCATCATCAAATGGTCTGGCAGAAAGGACAGTAAGGACATTGAAGGAAAGTTTACACAAATTTACAAAAGGATTTCTAAATACCAGGCTATGTAGGTTTTTTTTTCATAGCCATACGAAAACTGCTCATTCCTCCACCGGCAGAACACCAACAGAAATGATGTTTAACAGGAATTTAAACTCCCAGTACTGGCCAAAGCCACAAAAATGTTACCAGCTTATCATACCATAAGGGCAAGGTGGAGAGTATCAACTGTAAAATTTGTTAGCAAGATAAATTTCTAGAAATACTGTAGGTAGCAATTTCTTGGGATTGGTTAATTTCTTAGATAAAATAGCATTGTTTAATATTAAACTATATCCCACATAGGTACCCCCCAAATATCAGCTTCAGAAATCGTATTCCCTTTAATGATGAGTTAGCCCCGTAGTTCTACTGCTTCAAAGCATGGGTTGGTCCTGTAGTTCTATGCCATGAGCTCAGCTGACTCAGATAAGCTGTGAAGGATAGATTTGGGCCTAGATATGAGAGAATGGGTTTGTGCAGTAAGGGTGCACCATATAAAAAAAATCCTGCAGCACTGAAGATGTCATGTTCTCAAATATGACAACTTCACTGTAGCATTCAAAAGCCATGCCTCACACCTATTTAGAAGTGCTACTACTACTATACTCCGGTACAATCCTTCTCAAAGATACCTCTACACACCACACCACTCCCCTTTCTCTCCCCTGGTTTATTCTATGGTTCACAGATGCATTAGTCAAAATGTCTACTGCCAAATACACCTACCATCCGACTTACGACCTGCTCGACATACAACCACTCGACTTACAACCATGTTTTTTATGCCAAATTTCTGGGAAATAAACAACTGTTTGTGTTGTATACAGTGTTTATCCTAAACCTTACAGTATAAAATACAGTACTAACAGCATAAAAAGTAAAGTAAAAAATGGAATACCAAAATAAAGCAATAAAATAAAGTCATTTAAAAAATGTGATGTTGATATTCAGTAGTAAAGTTCGACTTACGTCCATTTTGACTTACGACCGGTTGGTCGGAACCAAGCTCGGTCGTAAATCGGATGGTAGGTGTACCTATATTCATTCACTTCTTTCAATTCCCTTATAATTATTATTTATTTTTTAGCTCAACAGTTGTCTCCTTTCAGGAAGGGTGACCCAAAGAAAAACATTCACTCAACTGAAGTCTTCTGAGATGTGTGCTGGCTTCTCAGAATACCCTCTGACTGCAACATTCCCACCTCTCCTTCAGAATGCAAGCACTGTAATTCCAACCTCATGATTCGCTGCCTGACCACGGTCGAGTGCGGTTGTGCTCTGCACCCCTCTGCTGTTTTCAGGCGAGCTACCTTGTATCAACATGGCGCTGAGTGTGAGGAGGCGCGTAAATACCATTGGTATTGAGCTGCTTCGTGGGGCGATTTCCCACTCTTCAGCGCAGGTATTACTCCCAACAATCATTAGGGAGACCTATGGAATCCAGGACGATGAGGTGTACGGTGTAGCCCTGAATGGGGCTTACAGAATCTTCGTCAAACTGAATTCCACGTCCGTGTATGAGTCTTTGGTGACGAGATTCCAAGACGTGAGTCTTGATGCTACTCCAGCTGTGAAGGTGCGTTTGATTGACGTATCTCGCCACTTTACGTGGGTTAAGATACGTAATGTTCCATTTGAGGCAGATGAGGCTGACATCAGGAGTGTTTTCGAGGCATATGGAACCGTACATCTGGCACAAAAGGGCAAGTGGACGGCAGGTGCTTACATGGGCCGTCCGGAGGGTACCATTTCCCTGAAGATGACTCAGAGACATCCCATACCGTCTTACGTCGTGTTGGAGGACTTCAGGACGCAAGTTATGGTATCATATACCGGACAGAGACGTACGTGCAGAATATGTGGGGCGTACGACCATATGGCGGCAGAGTGCATGAAGCTGAGGAGGGCGCCAGCACAAACTGGTAAAGCACCAGTTACCAGCGTGATAGCTGTTGAGAGCCCCACGCGAAAGCAAGGGCTTGGGCGCTTGTGGAGTGAAGAGGTGGAGGATGCCAAAGAGGAGACTGGCATGTGTGAGGTAAGCTGTGATGTAAAAGGATCTGTTACTAGACAAGGGAAAAGTACAGAAGTGCAAGTGCAGGAGGAGGTGCAGGCTCTAGAGGAAGAGCTTCAGGAAGTGTTAAAGACATTGACGCCACCTGCAGAGGATGTTGTTCCTGAGCTGGTGGGAGGCATGGCGTTGCCTGTAGAGGGATGTAATAATAAAAACCATAGCAAGGTTGACGGGCCAACTAGTAAGAGTGAGTTGTCGCCGTGTGCTGTGGAACGAGGCGTGGTGGAGGTTGAGGTACATCGTGAGGGTACCTCAGAAGATAACATGGATGTAGAGGGCATCACGAGGAAGAGAGCGGCGGCATCAGACTCAGATGATGTCCTGACGCCGGCGCAGAGGTCTGGGAGGAAGGAAGAGCACTGTCGAAGTGGTCATGATAAGAGGCATCGCAAAAAAAGGGGGGGTTGATAGTGTGAAGCCTTGTGCTGGCTCTGGGGCAGGAGGCCCTGGGATGAATGAAGAGAGGAGGAAGGGTTGGAAACTATAAAGAGGCCTTAGGTGTATGACTGTGAACGTAAATGGATTGTGTAATAGCGTGAAGAAGGAATGGTTTCGAATGTTTCTGTATAAATATAGGGTGGATGTAGTGTTCCTGCAAGAACACAATTTCAAGGAGGGAAGAGTGCTCGAGGTGGAGGGGTTTCAGGTTATGACTCTGCCATCTGCACGTCTGAAAGGTGGTGTGGGGATATTGATCAGAGAGGCAAGCCCGTTTGTGTTGCTAAGAAGTGAGGGGGGAGGGGGGGAAGAATATTGTGCGTGGATGGGTGGTGGATGGGGCAGAGGGTATCTTTTGTAAGTGTGTATGCACCAGCAGAAAATGATGTGAGGGTAAAAAGGGATTTTGTATGTGAAGAACTAGTTTTCTTCTTACGTGGGTTACCTACAGTGGCCGTCGTTGGTGGGGACTGGAACTGCGTTATTAGGAGGGCTGACGTGGAACCAAAAGGGGCGGGGCACGTGTCGGCGGCCTTGCGAGATCTTTTGAGGGATATTCAGTTGCGGGATGCGGTTGGAGGAGGGGTGTGGGAGGTAGAACACACTTTTGTAAGACGGGGTTACGCTGCTAGGTTGGATAGGCTGTATATATCTCAAGGGGTTGGGTTGACATTTTTCCGTAAAATAGAAGTAGCTTATTCGGATCATCGGGCGGTAGTAGCAGAGGTGGCGTGGGAGTCACTAGCAGGTATATCTAGGGGTTATTGGAAATTAAATACAAGTGTGTTAGGTGATGAGGAGGGGATAGAGGGATTTGCAACACTGTGGGAGGGGTTAAGTGCAGAGATAAATGGGGTAGAGGATGTGGTGATGTGGTGGGATGGTGTGGCTAAAGAACGGATTAAGCAATATTACGTAAAGGAAGGGAAACGTATCAATTCTTTAAAATATGGGCTTGCTAACTATTTGGAGGATAGATTACGGGGTTGCTATGTGAGTGGGGTGGTGGCGGGCAATTATCCCATGGATGATATTATGGCAATTAAAGGGAGACTGCATGAGGTACAGGATGAGAGGTTCCAAGCGGTGCGGGTACAGGCGGGGGTGGAAGAGGTGTTATGGGGCGATAGACCTTCATCGTGCGTATTGCGTAGGCAGAAACAAAGACAGCAGGCAATGACTATTCCATGGTTGGAGGTTCATGAGTCGATAGAAGGGTACAGGGAGGGGCAGGTCATACAAGCTATGGAAGGAATGGGGGTGTTTGCTGACAAGTGGTATGAGAAGTACTGGCAACGAGAAGGGGTAGAGGATGGGGTTTTAGAACAGGTGTGTGGGAGTGTGGTATGTCAGTTACGTAACAGTGATAGGGAAGCACTGGGTGGGGAAATAACTGAGGGAGAAATATGGAGGGCTTTAAGTGGAATGCGAAAGGGCAAAGCACCTGGAATTGATGGACTCCTGGCAGAGTTTTATCAGCAGCATTGGGAATTAATGAGGCATTTTTTGGTTAGGTTATTAAATTGCATGAAGGAGAGAGGTGAGCTGGGTGAGAAGCAGGCAACGGCTGTCGTTGTATTGGTACCGAAGGGGTAAGGGGCAGCATACGCTTCGGGATTACCGGGCGATCTCGTTGTTATGCACAGATTATAAATTGTTTGCGAAGATTTTGGGAAATCGGGTCAAGTGTGTGGTGGGGCGGGTAGTATTAAAAACTCAGTTTGGTTTGCCAGGGAGGTCCATGGTGGAGGGGCATGGGTTACTTAGGGATTTCGTGGAGGCAAAAGGGGGGGGAGGGAGGGAGGTTTGGTGGCACTCGATTGGCAAGGGGCATACGATAGAGTGGATCAGAAAGCATTAAAAGCCATCCTCAGGGGTCAGGGGTTTGGGGAAGAAATAGTGGGTTGGGTTGAGGCGTTGTATGGAGGTGCAATGGCGAGGGTACAGATTAATGGTCGATTGGGTGAGAAGATTGTAATGGGTAGGGGAATTAGGCAGGGGTGTCCTATGTCACAATTATTGTTTGCATGCATACAGGACCCCTTTTATAGATTGGTGGAGCAGCGTATGTCACGCAGAGGGACCAGGGTGTGAGGTTGCGAGGGTTTGGCCAGTTTTAATTGGGTATGTGGATGATACAACTGTTCTGATCAGGGAGGGGATGTCAATGGACACATTAGACGGGGTAGTACAAATGTTCGCAGGGCAACTGGTATGAGGGTAAATTCAGATAAATCCATGGTTATGGGGTTAGGGGCTTGGGCTGGTAGGGTTGATTGGGGTAGTGCAGTTGTGAGGAGGCAGGTGAATTCGTTAAAAATTTGCGGTCTGATTTATGCAGACGATCTAACTGTGGCACGCATGGAAAACTCGATTAGGATGGTGGAAAGGATTCAGGGACGCTTGGGTGCATTGCGACCATATCATTTGACCCTTGTGCAGCGTGCCATTGTTATTAATATCTTACTGTATAGCAAAGTATGGCACGTGGCAGCCGTGTTCCCATTAACTGGGCACAGCAATAACGAACATACTTAGGAAGGTTTTTAAATTCTTGTGGGGTTCGAGTTGTGATTGGATTAAAAGGGATGTGGTAATGTTACCTGTAAGTAAGGGGGGCTGGGATTGTTGGACTTAAAGCGGAGGGTCAAATGTGTCTTCATTAAAAGGGAGGTGATGAGGGAAAGTGTGGGTGGGGGGGTTTGGCCAGGATCCATAACAGATTGCAACGGATGTATACAGGAGTTGAGTTGCATGAGTGTGAAACTGTGTTGAGGGCTCTGGCTTGGGATCGAGAGCCAGCAAAGGTTAAAATAGGTAGGTTGTGTAGATTGTTAGCCGGGAGGGTTGTAGTGCCTGTAGAGGGAATTTTCCCCATGTATGCATGGGGAAGTATATGGAATAGGTTGCGTAGGATGAGGTTGCAACCTCGTGTTCGGGATGTAATGTATCGTTTTCTGCACTGCATTTTACTGTCGGGTGTGGTTCTATGGGATAGACGAGTCGTTGACGGGGGGTAGTGTGGGATATGTGGTGGGGAGGAGTCGGCTTTTCATGTAGTATATTTTTGTGATGGAATGAGGAGTGTCAAGGGGTGGTCAAATAGGGTGATAAATATGATAGGAGGTAAAGGAATTTCTGTATTGAGAGCATTTTTTTTTATATTTTATTTAAATACAGCACAACATATAAATAATTAAAATAACACATGAATTAGCCATTTGCAAATACAATGGCCTACCATCAACCCCATTACATATCCTGAATGTTTTGTTCATTTTTTTTACTAAAGGATATTCCATCACCTAACGGAATGAAAAGAGCAAGATGGCTCCTGCACAGAAAATTACATTAACAAAGTCAAAACCTCACAATTCATGCTTGTGCAAACACAACCCCACCAAAACACTGTACAATAAGACCCCTTGCAAAGTAAACAAAATATAATACAGCATACAAAGGTAAAGTTATATATTACAATAACTTAAATCAAAGGCAAACCTAAGCCAACAATAAACAGTGCAATGACACATACCACATTAAAACTTCCCGCACAGAAAATGACATTAACAAAACCAAAACCTCACAATTTATGCCTGTGCATACACAAAACCCCCCACAGCTCTGTACAATAAAAACCCCTTGCACAACCCAAAAAATTAAATCCACATCAAAAAAATCATACATTAAACGTAGGCAAACCCCAAAACCATTACCCCAAAAAAAAAAGCGGGCCCCAAAAGACACCACATCTTCACCTTTACCGGGGGGGGGCCCCCCCCCCCCGGTCGTGACCCCCCTGGGGCGGCCTTTCAACCAGGTTCCCTCCCAACCCACGACCCCCCCGGATGGGAAAATTTGTTCCCCCACCCTTTAGACTCCTTTTTGGGAATCCCCCTTGGGGCGGGCAACTTCTGGGCCCTACAAATTTTCCCGTCTGCTGGCCTAACTGCATTTTGGGTGATGCATCGTCTGCCAAGTCTTGCTTTCGTAGGGAGTTTCCTGGCATTGTAAAATTTGTGGGTGGGTGTAATCTGTGATTTCCCTCCTCTTCCAGGAACAGTTAGAACCTAGGCTTCCGAAATTGAGGTTTTTACTCTTTGCGCGATGTAAAGTCTGTACGATTTTTAGAGGCATTTCACCTGCTGAGGTGCTGGTCTACGGGCATAGACAGTCTAGAAAACGGCCTGGGAAGTGTCGTCATGCTTGGCCTCCCGTTGAAGTCCATTTCCATGTCACTATTTTTGTGAAATGGATGATCAGTGTTATGGTCCTTGAGGTCAATGTCCGACTAATCATCCCAGGTCTTGGACGTTGTGTGTTTCTGCTATTTTGGGGCCCAGAATTTTTTTGTATATCTGATAAATTTATCACCTCAGTTTACCATATCTGATAATAAAATTTCTCATCGTTGAACTTCATTTGCTTTACTGCAGCCCACTGAAACATTTGGTTGATGTCCGCCTGAGCCTTTGCGTGTTGAAATGAACACTGTTTTTCAGATTCGGTGTCATCCAACGGAAGACAGGCAGTGGCTACTCCTGTCTACGATAAGATAAACAAGATGGCAACTACTTGCCTTGTGAAACAGAGCTTCACCGTCTCCTCGAACTACTCGTGACGACTACTCTCTGGTTCTGTTAGTGCAGAAATATAATCCACACCGACTTTTCCTGTTATTCCTTAGCGCCATTTGTGCGCTATTACCCATGGTCACACTTATCAAGACTTTTGCCAAGTCTGTATATATTAACATCTGCATCTTTGCTTCTAGTGCATTTAGACCTTGTCTTAACTAGTCCGACAGACAGGACGACCTGTCTAAACCCATTCCCTGTCGTGTACTGATGATTCAGTTGCCTGTGCATCTCTCTTAGACCCTTTCAAAGATCTTACTGATAGGGATGTTACCTATGGTCTAGTCCTTTGCTGTTCTTACTGCCCCCTTTGGAGTGGCATTCTGTTTTTAGCTAACAGAGGGCACGACCCCTGTCCATGCTCCCCTACCATAGGATAAAGGCGTGCATAGGCTTCTCTGCAGTCAAAAAACAGAGTTCCATGACGGCCTGGGCAGAGTGCAAGGCATCATTATCGCACTGTCGAAGTCATTGGCTCAGTAACATCGAATCTTTGTTAATCAAATTTTGTGGCTCTGTTATGGTCTTCAAGGTGAGATTCTCCGAACATATCCACTCCCAGGTCTTTGACATGGTTTCGCTCATTCTTGTGCCAGAATGTTTTGTACCTGATGAAGATTTAATTCCTCATGTTTCCCATATCTGAGTAATGAATTTCTCTCGTTGACTCATATTGTTCTGCAGCCCACTGACATTGGTTGATGTCCGCCTGAGCCTTGCAGTGTCTGCAATGGAAGACACTGCTGCGATTCGGGTGCCATCTGCAAAGGACCACACGGTGCTGTGCCTGACATCCTTGCTATGTCGTATGAGGAGAGGAACAAGAGGGAGCGAGTACGTGCTTGTGGAACCATGAGCTTTTCACGTACTGCCCGGACTTATCTGTTGACGAACTCCCCTCTGTGTGCTGTTAGTGAGGAATTAACGTCCTCGCCCGACTTTCCTGTTATTCCTTTTAGCGCGCATTGTGCCTATACGCCTGTTCACTTGTCGAAGGCTTTGCAAAGTCTGTTATCTTACATCTGCTTCTTTTGTTTCTAGTGCATTGACCTTGTCGTAGTGATCCATAGTTGACAGACAGGACGACCTGTTCAAACCCTGTCCCTGGGTTGTGTCACTGATGGATTTAGATGGTGGTGATCTTGCTCCTTGACCCTTCCAAGATTTTTATGATAGGTTTGGGCTATGGTCGTAGTTTGGTGCTTTACTGCCCCCTTTGAGGGGCTAGTTCTCTGTCATTTTTAGTAACGGGACGACCCCCGTGTCCAGCTCCCTTCCATTAGATAAAGGCTGTGAGAGGCGCTTCTTGCAGTTTTGATGAACAAGAGTTCCATGAGTCGCCCGGGGCAGAGAGTGCATCATGTCATTTATCGCCTGTCGCAGTCTTTTGGGACGCCCGGATAACATCGGATAGGCTTGTGTTAATCAAATTTTGTGGCTCTGTTATGGTCCTTGAAGGTGAGATTCTCCGACATAATCACTCCCAGGTCTTTGACGTTGGTGTTTCGCTCTATTTTGTGGCCAGAATTTGTTTTGTACTCTGATGAAGATTTAATTTCCTCATGTTTACCATATCTGAGTAATTGAAATTTCTCATCGTTGAACTTCATATTGTTTTCTGCAGCCCACTGAAAGATTTGGTTGATGTCCGCCTGGAGCCTTGCAGTGTCTGCAATGGAAGACACTGTCATGCAGATTCGGGTGTCATCTGCAAAGGAAGACACGGTGCTGTGGCTGACATCCTTGTCTATGTCGGATATGAGGATGAGGAACAAGATGGGAGCGAGTACTGTGCCTTGTGGAACAGAGCTTTTCACCGTAGCTGCCTCGGACTTTACTCTGTTGACGACTACTCTCTGTGTTCTGTTAGTGAGGAAATTATAAGATCCACGACCGACTTTTCCTGTTATTCCTTTAGCGCGCATTTTGTGCGCTATTACACCATGGTCACACTTGTCGAAGGCTTTTGCAAAGTCTGTATATATTACATCTGCATTCTTTTTGTCTTCTAGTGCATTTAGGACCTTGTCGTAGTGATCCAGTAGTTGAGACAGACAGGAGCGACCTGTTCTAAACCCATGTTGCCCTGGGTTGTGTAACTGATGGGATTCTAGATGGTGGTGATCTTGCTTCTTAGGACCCTTTCAAAGATTTTTATGATATGGGATGTTAGTGCTATTGGTCTGTAGTTCTTTGCTGTTGCTTTACTGCCCCCTTTGTGGAGTGGGGCTATGTCTGTTGTTTTTAGTAACTGAGGGACGACCCCGTGTCCATGCTCCCTCTCCATAGGATGGAAAAGGCTCGTGATAGGGGCTTCTTGCAGTTCTTGATGAACACAGAGTTCCATGAGTCTGGCCCTGGGGCAGAGTGCATGGCATGTCATTTATCGCCTGTTCGAAGTCATTTGGCGTCAGGATAACATCGGATAGGCTTGTGTTAATAAAAATTTTGTGGCTCTCTCATAAAAAATTCATTTTGATCTTCGACTCTCAGTCTGGTTAGCGGCTTGCTAAAAACTGAGTCATATTGGGACTTGAGTAGCTAAACTCATTTCCTTGCTGTCATCTGTGTAGGACCCATCTTGTTTAAGTAGGGCCCAATACTAGGACGTTGTCTCGATTTTGATTTGGCATAGGAGAAGAGCGGCTAAAAGAGGTCAATATATCTGAAATGCGCAGGGAGACACTGGTCAGAAAATAGCAAGCATCGAACTTAAGCTAAAAGAATCCTTTAGGAGTCAGGAATCGCGGGAAGAACTAAAAGCCATAAATGAAATCGAAAGAAACCCAAAGTATTTCTTCTCCTATGCCAAATCAAAATCGAGAACAACGTCCAGTATTGGGCCCCTACTTAAACAAGATGGGTCCTACACAGATGACAGCAAGGAAATGAGTGAGCTACTCAAGTCCCAATATGACTCAGTTTTAACAAGCCGCTAACCAGACTGAGAGTCGAAGATCAAAAATGAATTTTTTATGAGGAGCCACAAAATTTGATTAACAACAAGCCTATCCGATGTTATCCTGATGCCAAATGACTTCGAACAGGCGATAAATGACATGCCCATGCACTCTGCCCCAGGGCCAGACTCATGGAACTCTGTGTTCATCAAGAACTGCAAGAAGCCCCTATCACGAGCCTTTTCCATCCTATGGAGAGGGAGCATGGACACGGGGGTCGTCCCTCAGTTACTAAAAACAACAGACATAGCCCCACTCCACAAAGGGGGCAGTAAAGCAACAGCAAAGAACTACAGACCAATAGCACTAACATCCATATCATAAAAATCTTTGAAAGGGTCCTAAGAAGCAAGATCACCACCCATCTAGAATCCCATCAGTTACACAACCCAGGGCAACATGGGTTTAGAACAGGTCGCTCCTGTCTGTCTCAACTACTGGATCACTACGACAAGGTCCTAAATGCACTAGAAGACAAAAAGAATGCAGATGTAATATATACAGACTTTGCAAAAGCCTTCGACAAGTGTGACCATGGCGTAATAGCGCACAAAATGCGCGCTAAAGGAATAACAGGAAAAGTCGGTCGATGGATCTATAATTTCCTCACTAACAGAACACAGAGAGTAGTCGTCAACAGAGTAAAGTCCGAGGCAGCTACGGTGAAAAGCTCTGTTCCACAAGGCACAGTACTCGCTCCCATCTTGTTCCTCATCCTCATATCCGACATAGACAAGGATGTCAGCCACAGCACCGTGTCTTCCTTTGCAGATGACACCCGAATCTGCATGACAGTGTCTTCCATTGCAGACACTGCAAGGCTCCAGCGGACATCAACCAAATCTTTCAGTGGGCTGCAGAAAACAATATGAAGTTCAACGATGAGAAATTTCAATTACTCAGATATGGTAAACAGAGGAAATTAAATCTTCATCAGAGTACAAAACAAATTCTGGCAAAAAAATAGAGCGAAACACCAACGTCAAAGACCTGAGTGATTATGTCGGAGGATCTCACCTTCAAGGACCATAACATTGTATCAATCGCATCTGCTAGAAAAATGACAGGATGGATAATGAGAACCTTCAAAACTAGGGAGGCCAAGCCCATGATGACACTCTTCAGGTCACTTGTTCTATCTAGGCTGGAATATTGCTGCACTCTAACAGCACCTTTCAAGGCAGGTGAAATTGCCGACCTAGAAAATGTACAGAGAACTTTCACGGCGCGCCATAACGGAGATAAAACACCTCAATTACTGGGGGCTTGAGGTTTCAAACCTGTATTCCCTGGAACGCAGGAGGGAGAGATACATGATTATATAACCTGGAAAATCCTCGAGGGACTAGTACCGAACTTGCACACGAAAATCACTCACTACGAAAGCAAAAGACTTGGCAGACGATGCCCCCATCCCCCAATGAAAAGCAGGGGGGGTCACTAGCACGTTAAGAGACCATACAATAAGTGTCAGGGGCCCGAGACTGTTCAACTGCCTCCCAGCACACATAAGGGGATTACCAAAAGACCCCTGGCAGTCTTCAAGCTGGCACTTGACAAGCACCTAAAGTCAGTTCCTGATCAGCCGGGCTGTGGCTCGTACGTTGGTTTGCGTGCAGCCAGCAGCAACAGCCTGGTTGATCAGGCGCTGATCCACCAGGAGGCCTGGTCACAGACCGGGCCGCGGGGGCGTTGACCCCCGAAACTCTCTCCAGGTAAACTCCAGGTAATGGCTTTTAGTTCTTCCCGCGATTCCTGACTCCTAAAGGATTCTTTTAGCTTAAGTTCGATGCTTGCTATTTCTCTGTCCAGTGTCTCCCTGCGCATTTCAGATATATTGACCTCTTTTAGCCGCTGTTATTCTTTTCCGTCGCCTGTAAAGGGAGCGCCTGTCTCTTTCTATTTTACATCTACTCATCGAGTGCCACCGAGTTAATCTGTTCTAGGCATAAGTTTGGGTCTGTGTTGCTTAGTATATCTTCCCAGCTTATATCGGTTAGGACTTGGTTTACTTGGTCCCACTTTATGTTTTTGTTATTGAAGTTGAATTTGGTGAATGCTCCCTCGTGACTAGTCTCATTTTGTCGGTCTGGGGCTCCACGCATACATGTCTGAACCTCAATTATGTTGTGATCTGAGTATATTGTTTTTGATATGGCGACATTTCTTATCAGATCATCATTGTTAGTGAAGATGAGGTCTAGTGTATTCTCCAGTCTAGTAGGCTCTATTATTTGCTGGTTTAAATTGAATTTTGTGCAGAGATTTAAAAGCTCGTGTGAGTGTGAGTTTTCATCAGAGCTGCCTCCTGGTGTTATTTCTGCAACAATATTATTTGCTATATTCCTCCATTTTAGGTGCCTTAAGTTGAAATCCCCCAGGAGCAAGATGTTGGGTGCAGGAGCTGGAAGATTTTCCAGACAGTGGTCAATTTTTAACAGCTGTTCCTGGAATTGCTGGGATGTTGCATCCGGAGGCTTGTAGACTACCACAATGACTAGGTTTTGGTTCTCGACCTTTACTGCTAAAACTTCCACTACGTCATTTGAGGCATTAAGCAGTTCTGTGCAAACAAGTGACTCTGCAATGTACAGGCCAACCCCCCCCCCCTTTTTCCTGTTCACTCTGTCACATCTGTATAAGTTGTAAAACCCGGGATCCAGATTTCGTTGTCCAAGTGATCCTTTATGTGGGTCTCAGTGAAAGCCGCGAACATTGCCTTTGCCTCTGCAAGCAGTCCACGGATGAAAGGTATTTTGTTGTTTGTTGCTGGCTTTAGACCCTGTATATTTGCAAAGAAGAATGTTATCGGACTGGTGGTATTGTTGGTACTGGGGGGGGGGGTTTTTTTTCCGGCATTAGTATCTGTATCTGTTGGTTTGGAGTGGAGGCCATCGACTGTGGTTCCACTCCAGGAATGACTGGATTTGGTGTACGATTTCTGCCATACAAAATTACCGTAGATAACCTAACTCAACCTACAATCTACCTAGAAACACAGTGTTACATAATCACAAAGATCTTCATAATACACTGATGTAAACATTAACATCCAACACTTCCACTATCCCCACCCGCCCCTCTACAAGTTGAAACCCTAGCCATTCTCACGTGGTTAAACACGATAACAATATGTAACATTAAAAAGTTACCATTGCCAATCTCACGTTATTATACACATTGTCAATGTTAAAACTTAAACAAGTTAATATTATAGCTACTCTCATGTGGGTAAAAACAATATCTATATTAAACATTAAAAAAGTTATCATAGCCACTCTCGTGTGGTTAAACACATTATCAAAATTAAACAATAAACAAGTTAACATCATAGCCACTTTCGTGTGGTTTAAACACTTTATCAAAATTAAACAAGTTAAAACAAAGTTAAACAATCATAACCACTCTGCCCCCGTGTGGTTAAACACATTATCAAAATTAAACAATAAACAAGTTAACATCATAGCCACTTTCGTGTGGTTAAACACTTTATCAAAATTAAACAATAAAACAAGTTAACATCATAGCCACTCTCGTGTGGTTAAACACATTATCAAAAAATTTAAAAAATAAACAGGTTAACATCATAGCCACTCTCGTGTGGTTAAACACATTATCAAAATTAAACAATAAACAAGTTAACATCATAGCCACTCTCGTGTGGTTAAACACATTATCAAAATTAAACAATCGATAAGTTAACATCATAGCCACTCTCGTGTGGTTCAACACATTATCAATATTAAACAATAGACATGTTAACATCATAGCCACTTTCGTGTGGTTAAACACATTATCAATATTAAACAATAGACAAGTTAACATCATAGCCACTCTCGTGTGGTTAAACACATTATCAATTTTTTTTTTTTTTTAAATTCCAAGGTTTAGTCATCGTGGTTTTAAGGTTATCCTGTATGCAGTGAACATAACCATAGATTCCAAATTCATCATTCATCTCCCTTCCACTCAATTAATAACCCTCCCACCATCCACACAACAAAGAAGCCTAAACCAACCCACCCTCATGCATCCCCCGGTAAGAGACCAACCCTTTGCCCGCCCCCTGGGTTCATGAGGAGGAGGCCCCCCACAGTGAGATTCTGGTAACCCTCCGAAAAGCTAACTACCCACCTCCCCCATAGACGTGCCTATTCCTACACATACTTCTATAAAATTCACTGCTAACACTTTTATCCTCAACTCTCCCCTAACCTCCTCATCCCCCAAGATATATGTAAATAATCCGTCATAACATACATAAGGCTCTACCACATCACCCGACCCCATTAACATCCAACATTAAGGCCCTTAGAATGCCATTGCCCCCCCCCAAAATCTGATAACCTCTCACCATCCATAACCTCACCCCCTCCAAAGAGGACAAAAATAACCGCATGAAAAAGCACATGCCCCAAATGCAAGCATGAGTCCCTTCACAAGACCCATTCTACACAACACATCCCTAGAGGCCCAATATCCCATCAGAAAACGATATACAAACTTCGACCTCGCTGGTATTCTAAGCAAGCCAAACTTCCTCCATATGCTTACCAGTCATATGTTGGGTATACAGCAAGCCCTGTAAGACACCTGCCACCACAGCACTCACCATTCATTTGACCTTTAAATGCACCTGTTTGACATGTATTAAACCCTAACATGTCTTCACAATACCTCAAATCCCTTCCACCCACCTTTCGTGCATCCTCATTACCCTACTACCCTGACTCCTCTGTTCCCCAGTCCGGATTTATCTTTGTTTAATATATAAAGCCATTACTTATGACCCAATTGACATCAGGCCAAGACCACCTCTCCCCTCCGTATCACCACGTCTTGCTCAACTGCCTCCCAAACCCCCACACATACTTAGGACCTTCCTCTGGATTTCTGCAATATCTTGCTTAAAGGGAACACCTCAGCCACTCCCCACACGCTTACTGTAAACCAGAGAGTGACCACTAAAAACTCTCTGCTGTATGTTACGTCCTAGCCCTTAAGCTCCTAGCCTACCAAAAACCCTCTCGTAACTAATTCTGACGTTCTTCTACTCTCCTGCACTTCGATCATGTTTCCATATTCACAACCTTAATTCTGTCCACTACTGGACCATCCCAACCCCTCCCCAATCACTCCCACCCCAATCCCAACTCTTATAGTCCGGACTTCATTAAATTAACTCTTCATCCCCGTCGCGTCCCAAAAAATCTGAATGAGTCCACCAACTTTCCTTAGAATCTTCCTCATGCCTTCCCAGCACAGTAGCATCATCTACGTACCCCACAATCCCCCCCGCCCCCCCTACATCCCGTGTTCATTCATTCCTCATCCACCAGCCCATAAAATGGATTCTGTACGGAGGCCAAACAATTAACAGAGAGTGGACAGCCCTGCCTCAAACCTCTCTCCATCAGTATACTGGGTCCCCAACTACATTAACCTGTACCTAATAACTGCTCCCTCATAAAGGTTTGCACCCATTCACCACCTTCTCCCCAAACCCAACTGTTCAAACAAACTTTTAATAAATCCCTATTCACACCAATTCATAGCATTAGCCCAATCTAAACCAAGTATTCCCCCTCCGGTGCAGTCCTCAATACAATTCCTTATGTGGGACTATGCCGTCCTCATACGTCTTCCGGAAATGCCAAACTGTCCCCATGTACCACTGATCCTAGAACCTTCTTCGTCTATTGCCCAGAATTTTAGCATAAATTTTATAATTGCACACATTAAGGATATTGTCTATAATCATTCAATACTTTCCATTTTCTTCTTCGGCACCATCACAACGATCCCCGCTTTTTTCTGAGTCTTCCCCATACTCCCACTGCTCCACTTATGGGTCAAGACTTCCACTAACCCATACCTAATGCATTCCCAATAAAAACTCTATAAAAATCATTCGGGTATTCCATCATTGCGGCGTCTTACCCTGACTATCCCGTTAAAACCGCCTCCCCCACCTCCTCCTCACTAATACTACCCTCCAAATTTCCCGTTCCTCGTGTCCATTTACAATAGTATTTCTGCATAACCCCAACTACTCCTCCTGACAAACTTCCTTGTTACTTCTCCATTTCTCCTAAACAATAATCAGCCTAACCATAATATCATCTGTTCGGTAAGGACTGACCCACCACATAACCCCCCTATCCGCGACCACTAGATGCGCTATGGTAGTCCACCATCTGCCTTTCCCTAAATTTTCTCAGGACATAACTGATGGTCGATCACCCTTTAAACACCTCCTCTAATCCTGCCTAACTTAATGCATTAAACCTTTCATATGTAATCCTTGAATCCTACTCTTAAGCATCCACACTCACCGCCACCTCTCCCCTTCCCCCCCCCCATCGTAAACAGCATTAGCTGCCTCAGGTAGTTTTGACAAACCATATCTCCACGTGCTGTTACTTTCCACGTATCCAAAAAACTCTGCTTACCTGTCTTTGCCCGCCTCTCCACCGTCAAGCAAATCCATCCCACCATCCTACCCTCCAGGCAATGTCTCCCACCATTCCTCGAAGGATGAGCCCTCATCCCCTTCCTGCAGAAGCCTCACATTCAAAGCCCTCACTTCTCTCCACATATCCCTGCATCACATATATCTATCTAACCTCGCCATAATTCCCCCGAATGAACGTGTGCTCCACCCCATACTCCCCCCTACCACACCACATCTATACAAACTCCTTACATCCTTAACACATCCCTTAGCGCACCCAAAAACTCCTGCTCCCCTCGGGGACACACACCATACCTAAACACACAGTTCAATCACTGCTAAGTACAGTTATGGAAGGTAAACCCCGCAACTATACCGCAAAACTTCACGAACAAAATCAACTTTGGACTCCAACATTGTTACATGCCGGCTATATACACAATGAAACATACTCTCCTTACCCCCCCTGTGGCATCTCCCTTACAACCCCTCCCCCCTCCTCCCAACCATGACTCTCAATGGGCTGGTCTCCTTGACAGCTATGTACCCTCCTTTTAATTGCACAAGCACTTACTGACAACATTTTATAACCTCAAATTCTCAATTCACTCCCTAACCTATGGTTATGCTCTGCAAGTAAAACATACATCACTCAACCTCGTAAAAACCCTCTAACCAAACCCTTTTTCCTCAGATTAAGCCATTGACATTCATTGTGACACACTTGATTTTGCAGATGAGGGGGCTTACCCTATGCCGCTGTATCTTACTCACTTCACCTTCTCGTACCTGTTCCATTGTTATCTTTGTTCTAACCTGTCCACCAGCCCCACCTTGCCCCCCCCCCCCCCCCCACACTGATCTTTCCCGGTACACCCCTCCCCTGTTCCTGTATATATCCGCCGTCGCTCGCAAAGGGGACTTCCTCACCTTCACCCGTATAGTACCTGGATACGTCATGCATAACAACGTCACTGCCGAGTTCACTGCACCTTCTCTCTGGTACTCTTCAACAAGTCTTCGTAGACGCCGGTATGGTTCAGTTTTCAGGAATATCTGGTCATCCCCTTTAAGGCAACGCCATTACTTCCTCGTTGGGGACACCATAGGGTCCCTGATGATAGCAGGTCGGCAATGTAATGCATCGTTGCTCCAGTACGCGTGCACGTACCGCTGTATACAAACAGTGTTAATCGCTGTCCCACTCTGTTCGCCGATTGTGTCTTCTAGTTGCAAAGGTCACCACCAGAGGGCAGGTGTAGCTACTAGGCATGCGTCCTTCTCTCCCGGAGGTCGAGAGACGAATGAGAGCATTAAGTCTCGGACGTGGGGGGTTGGGAGGAAAGTGGTAATCAGGGGGCGGCCGTGGATACATATATGGACAGATTTTATCTAATGTACGTGTGGGGGCTTGCGGGGCAAAACAGGTTACTGAGGTGAAGAGGGGGTGTTAGCGGTAACGTTTATAAGAACGGTATGTAGAAATAAGGAAATTTATGGGAGGAGGTGGGGTGAAGGATTTTTTCAGTTGGGTATAGGCAACTTACGTTTACAGGTTTTATTAGACTTGTAATATACGAGGGAGGGGAGGTTATGATTGGAAAGTGTTGCCTTGGTTAGGGAAGTCATGGGTGAAAGGCAGGGTCGCTCCCTGGTAATGGGATGACAACACATGTTTGGTGAGTGTTGGACGAGTGATGCATGAGTGAATAATTCTATGTGGACCACGGGATGCTAGCACCTGTGGAGCTGGCCAGTTTTTGTGTGACATGGACTAAACACATATTTATAATATGTGTGTGTAATATTGATTTACGGTCATGAACCATTGTAATTTGGAGATTTTGCTATAATAATTGCATTGTATTTGCTCCAACTTGTTTTCTAGGGCCTTGACTGCATAGTGTTGATGCTGGTGATCATGACGGTGTCAGGAATTTTTAAATTTTTGGGTGCCTTGTGCTATGTTGATTACAGTCTGCCTCATTGTTCGTCACTGGTGAGTTGCAATTTTTCAGTTTTGTTTAGAGAAGTAAAGAGTGTACTGTACGCCCAGATAGTGTAAATAAGTGGGCAACAGTGGTGTTTAGGTTTTTTGTGTTTAGGTGCTTGGGGGGGGCCAGTTCATGTGTTACTTATGTCAGGTTATATTTTATGTTGATTGTACTTTTGAAATAGCAATTTGTTTGCCCATTTAAGCTGTATAGAGTTTAAAGTTAGATGAAGTGTTATTTTTTTTAAACATTGGAATTGATTTTAAAATGTGTAAAGCTTACATGGATGGATTTTTGAGACTATTTTTACATATGGCTTTGTGTTTTTGTATGCTTGGACTTTTCTATATCTCTTTTTGTGAATACTTTTGTTTTTTTGAACCCAAAAAGACAATTACAAAAAAATTTTTTTGATCATTGCGTGTGACATGATTTGGCAACTTCATTGTTAGCATGTTGGTTGAATTTTTTTTTATTTTTTATTTAAAAACTTTACAGCTTTATTTAAATAAAGATTAAAATGGGTACAGTAGGGTCCTCAATCCTACAGAACTACACTAACCCAAATTTTTCAAAAAAACATTGTAATTGACATAAAAAGGGTACCCCCATAACTCACCAAAATTTTCTATTAAAACCTTACTATGATAAAAAAAATAAACTATAACAAATAAACTATATAAAATATAAACTATATAAACTTTCAGATTTGTATATTAAAATAGTTTGACTAATATGAAAAGGTTAAAAATTAAGGGGGGGGGGGGAAAAGGAAAAACCTACATCAAAAATCTAAAGTTAAAAAATTACTGCTTTCCAAAAAAAACCCCTTATACAAATAAATATTAACAAAAACAGTGGAAGGTGAAGTTTTTGCTCTAAAATACCAACTCCTTCCTTGCAGCCCATGAACAGCAGGTTAGTGCAAAACTTCAAAAAAAACTGTACAAAAGCTCTGTTTGATAGGTGCTTTGTAGTGACCTCAGGAAACTAAAACTGACTCTAAGAGAGTTTTTGGAGAGTATCACTTTAATATCTTCAATTGATGTAAACCTTATAGCTAAGGTTGGGAAGGAGTGAATAAGAGACTTTGAACTCTGGTTGGAAGACACAACTGTGGCCAGATTGTGTAGACCAAAGGGATGTTGTAGGGTTTGGGGCTAACCTGAGATGATTATGCACTTGGGAATCCATGTGGAATTGGGAAAAGTCCTTGGGTGGTTGGCAGCGTTAGTGGGGAGGATGTGGTGACGAGTTGGTGGAGGGAGGAAATGAAGAACTATCCACTGATGAGCTGATTTAGATCACTTCAAGTGCAACGGAGGCCAGACTGGGGAATTGGTTCAGGAGGAGGGGAGAGAGAGAGAAAATTGAAGAAGTTGGCCTCCTACCAAAGATTAAGGAATTCTGTGCAAAGTGGCCTTGATGTTGCAAAACCTTCATGGATGGAAAAAATCCCCTCACACAGTATTGCAAGCCCCCGTTGCTGGTGATTATTACAACTGACAAATGTTGTGAAACACTTTAGGCAAGTCCTATAGGGGAACGAGAGGTACAGGCCACTATGGACAGATATCTTGTGCGAAAAGCAAGTTCCCGTGGACTCTGAACGCTGGCACTAGTGGCATTATAAAGAAGAGGGGAAGTAACCAGAAAAAGGGACTTGCCACTCAAGTCTTTAATGAAGGGGATTCCCCTTCTAAACACTAACTCTCTCCTCTCCCCTACTCCCATCCCATCAATCATCACCAGAATCTTCAATAAATGTAAGTGTCATGTTAGTGTGCATGCCTTTTTCAGTTTGTGTGTATTAAAATGAATAACATTTCATGAGGTAAAATTTTTTTTTTTTCATACTTTTGGGGGTCTTGCACGGATTAATTTTTTTCCATTATTTCTTTGGGGAATATTTTTCATTCACATAACGATTATTCGCATAACAATTACCCTCTTGCACGGAATTATTACAAATCGTTTAACCGGGGGGGTCCACTGTTTACTAAATATTACTACAAGCCTCTTCCAACGCCTGGCACATTATAAAAAACTGAAGACTAAAACCATATGTTCCATTACAAAACTTTTTTTTTTTTTTTTAATAACAAGAGAGCATTACAATTTATGGAAGGTCATAGCGTTCCATCTCGCAGTAACTGGATGAGCACCACTTTATATTAATGCTAAAATAAAGACAGTACACTCCGCTAAAACCCACAAACACTCAACACACATAATATAAATTAAACCTCTCTTGGCTAGACAAATTATGCACATGTGAAATATGCCCAATATAGGCTATAAACGGCACCACTCTACATAATGCCCTAAAGCTCATAAGGTCTTTAAACTATAATCTTGGACACCATTCACACCTTATTACATGAAGAAGGTCATGACGACCCTGACACTTCAAACACAGAATTCTCATCGGATACTACGTAATTACTTGATAATCACCTTTGCTTTCTGTGACACTTGCAGCTACATACAGTATGCCACTCATCTTCACTTCATATACCCAAATACACCTTACTCTCACCCTCCCCAGAGGCGACCCGCTGTGTCCCCCTGAAAACCCCCTTCCCGCATGTAATTCCCCAAGCCCCCCCCTTACTCACTCAGCCCAAGGTGTAGACTGATGAGAAACCCTACGTTTAACCATCTATTAACCCTTCCAAAAAATCTTTCTCCCACCTCCTTCCATACAGTTCTCTATTACGACACATAGTACGATAAAAACCGTTACCACGCTAGTACCCGCCTCCGCACATCACAATTCCCCCTCCACCCATCTTCAACCACACGATCTATATAAATAATCCATATAATATAATCACAAAGCTCTTATAACACTCATCGAAACCTCCCACATTAGGGCTTTAGTGGCACGCAGAAACCGACCCACCCCTCGGCCCCCACCCTGTACTACCCTACTTAAACCAATACGAACACCCTCAGTCCCACAAAAGTATGTATGCATGGAACGCCGTTCCATCCTCCCCACAGATTCCTACAACCTTCCGCCCACAATTACCCCTCTGATTCTTAAAACCTCCCCGTCGTAGTTTGCCATGCAAAATAGATAAGTTACCTACCTTACCCTTGGCTTTAACTTCAACTTGCTAAACCTATACCACATACTCTCCATGCGTACATGGGGGAACAACCCTCATACTCGGTACAACAATCCTGTCTGCAAGCAGGCTTCACAAATCCCTATCGATTTTTCCTAGGTTCTCTAACAACATCAAAAGCCCTCAAAATAGTTTCACATTCCCTCAACTCACCACCACCATACAACTTTACCTACCTATCTTATTACTTTTCCCAGCTGCCCTCACTCTCACCTTCGCGCAAACCTCAATTTAAGACACACATTTAATCCTCTTCTCAGATACATCAACCCCAACCCACCTGGCGCACAGGTATCATACAACCTCTCTCCTCTGCCAATCGCACTTGAACCACACAAAAAAGTTGATACACTGTCTCAGAATTCCCACAATCGCCCGTCCCTGTTAATGGGAAAACATGGCTGCTAGTGCCAAACCTTCTTTACAATAATAATTTATAACATTCGGCGCTCAACCTTAGGAGACGAGCGGGACGTGAGCTGAGCCTGCCCTCTGTCCTGTCAGCCGGTTGACAACTTGGTTTTCTCAAAATGGCGCAGCAGGGAAAAGAAGAAGGGTAAACAACTGTCGGCATAGAAGTGGTGCGTGGGCTGTGCATGCCCACTCAGCTCAAGTGTTTATTACCTGCCATCATCAGGGATCTCTACGGCATTGCCAACGAAGAGCTGTATGGTGTAGCTGAACGGGGGGGGGGGGGGGGGGGGCGGGGGGGGGGGGGGGGGGGGGGGGCGGGCGGGGGGGGGGGCGGGGGGGGGGGGGGCATATAGAAGTTTGTGGAAATTTCTTCAATGCAAAGTGTATATGAGGAAATAGTCGCCAGGTTCCAAGATCTCTGTGTACCGTGAATCCTGCGTGACGGTATAGGCTACATGATGTGTCCCGCCATTATACGGGGTGAAGATAAGAAATGTACCCTTTGAGGACTAATGAGGCAGACCTACGTGCGTCTTCGAGAAGTTTGGGTACTGTTCATATGGCGGACTTTGGGTAGGAAATGGAAGGATGGATCGTATTTGGGATGGACCTGAAGGAAGTTTTTCCTTAAATTGACTTTGGGCATCCTATTCCTTCCTATATTTTCCTAGATGATTCGGAACTCAAAGTAATGGTGGACTTATGCAGGGCAACAACGTACCTGTCGATTATGCGGTGCCTTTTCCCCCATCACATTGCACTGCGCACGTGTGTGTAAACACAGTGTAACAAGGCGAAGGAGCAGCATAGGGAGGCCATCAGTGGACCTTGACGACGTTGAATTTGCCACGACCTGAGTCGGTTTCTTGAACAAGGCATGGTGTGTGGAGGTCGAGGAGGGCATTGAAGGGAAGAGAAGAGTGTGTAACTTTCCGAGAGAAGAGGGACTGCACTGCCGGGCAGGCACCGGAGACCAAAGATGTGGTGTCACTGGGTGGGGACAGGGCCGTGGAGGCTACCATTGAATTCAGTCCTCCACGACTTTTAGGGACCCCAGGAGAGGGTCCCCCCCAAAAAACCCCCCCCCCCCAGGGGTTGAGGGGCTTGTGGGTTGCCCTGGATGCTGCTGGGGTTCCAGGTGGTGAGAGGGGGGGTGGCATGTCAGAGGACCAAGTGAGGCTGGGTTGCAAATTGGCACGGTGGTGGTGGAATGTGCACGGGGATGGCTTCCAGGTGGAGGGGGGAGACAAGGCTCGCGGTGTTGTCACGGAGAGAGCGTGCTGTTGCCCTCGGGGACGTGGACGATTTGGATGTGCTCACTCGGCTCAGCGTTCGGGCAAAAAGGTTTGGGCTGAAGTGGTTGAGCATGGGACCTGGAGGGTGCTCCACGGGCAAGGGGGATGTGAAAGCAGATACATGAATGGTGATTGACAAGATCAAGGGCATATTAAGGGGAAGGGGTGATAAAGGTGGTGCAATACGTAAAGGAAACATCCACTTGACAAATTCAAGAGTCTCTCTATTAATGTTAATGGTCTGAAAAATTCTAGGAAGTCGTCGACATGGTTTCATGAGATGCTCATTAGGTTGGTTGTAGATGTAGTGTTTGTGCAAGAAGACACAACCACAAGCCGGGTTGTATGTTGATGATTGAGGGGTATTACTGTATATGGCACACCTCAAACGAGTTTGAAAGTGAGGAGTGGCTAATTGGTGTGGAGGCTAGCCCGTGTACTGTACATCATTTGTGAGGGAGGGCAGGGGGGTGAGGGAGGGTTAGTTTTATAAGAGTGGGGGGGTAATAATGGGGGATGGGACATGGGGAAGAGTAAGATGTTCTTTTTGTGTGTGTTTATGGTTCCAGCGGAGGGGGACATTCGAGTGAAGTGAGGTGTTTGTACGGATGTGTTGGTGTATCAACTTAAGGTCGCTTCCTGCATTAGTGTGGTGGGAGGGGACTGGAATGGTTATACGACCGCAAGGATGTGGATAACATAGGGGAGAGGATATTGTTCTGGCGTTCTGAGGGACTGTTAATTACGGGGTGGGGTTGGTGGATGTAGAGGGGGGGGAGGAGTGCGGCAGGTGTCCGCACACCTTTGTGAGGAGGTGCTATGCGGCACGGTCTGGACAGGATATAGTGACAGGAAAGCTGTGGTGCGGAGTTGGTAAGGGTTTGGGATGTCTTTTTTTCTGATATAGTGGTTGTTTTGGTGGGTTTGGGATGGGAGGGGGCGGCCGGAAACCCCGAGCGAACAGGTATAACGAGTTATTGATATTGTTTTTGTTCGGTTGCTTCCCAAGATGTTGAGGGGGAGGGTTCCTATTTGCACTATGGTGGTAAAGGCTCTATGGGAAGGATGGAAGTCAATGGGGATGTGTTGCTGATTGGAGGGATGTGGAACAGCGAAGTACGAGGATTAGAGGAGTTCTAATGTCCGACCGGGGGAAGGCACGTGACTCAGTTGGCTTATTGGGCTTATTAGGTATCTTGACGGGGCAGGTGAAGGGCAGTATTATGACGAGAGGAAGGGGGGGGATGGGAGCCCCCCCCTGTGGCTTGACATAGGAAGGAGTGAAGGAACGGCCTAATGGAAGTGCAAAATGAGAGGCTTTTGTATGCGGCAAGGGTTTTCGGGGGGGTGGGAGGGCAGGCAATGTGGGGTGATTGACAATTCGGCGTGGGGGTTTTTTGGGGGGGGGGGGGTTTTTTTTTTTTTTTTTCCTGCGGTGGGCAGGGCGCGGTGCGTTGCAAACTGGAAATGGTGGGTTTGAGAGTTCTTGAGGACTCGAGGGGTATAGGGAGGGACAGATTTGGTGACGATTGAGGGGATGGAGAGGGTATGTTGATTCTGGCTTAGTGCACATTTGAGGACGTGTGGGTGTGAGAGGAGGGGGCTTTAGAGAGACAGGGGGTTGGGTGCGGTTCGAGTGTGCTGGACAGGGACGAAAGCGGAACAGTTTCAGGGGCCTATTTGTGGAGGAGAGGTTCGTGGACGGCTTTAAATGAGTATGAGCTGGGGTAAGGCACCGGGGATGATGGGCTGCCTGCGGACAGTTTTATATACAGCACTTGGGGTGTATTTAAAGATTTTTTGGTTGCAATTATTTTAATATCATTAAAAGAGAGGGGTGCGTTTGGGACCTTTGCAGGGCGACCGCACTAGTAGTGTTGGTGCCCAAAAAATAAAAAAAAGGGGGGAGGGTGGAAAGTCAGTGCCACAGTGAGAGATTACCGGATGATATCCACTCATGTGCGCAGACTACAAACTTTTTGCTAAAATTTTGGGATATTATATAAATAGGTAATGGAAAGGTTAATAGTGAGGGGTCAATATGGGATTCCGGGGAAGATCATTGTATTGAGGGGCATGGGTTATTAGAAGGTTTATTGAGGGGTCCACATGAGGGGGAACGTGGGGTATTGGCGTTGGATTGGAGATAAGGCATATGACAGTGTCGAGAGGAGGCTCTCCCACCCCCAGTGGAGAATCATGGAAATGGCCAAGGGTTCGGGGCAGGACATTGTGAATTGGGACCGTATGTATATCGGGGGAGCTGGGATGTGTGTACTGATATAATGGGAGGGTGGGGTGTTGCATGTGAATATGGGGCAGGGGGATTGAGGGCAAGGTTGCCCATTGTCAACAAATATTAGTTACATGTTTACAGAATCCGTTTTATGTGGGCAGTGGAAAGGTGCATTACAGGGGGGGGGGTAAAGGGAGGACTCGACGGTGGGAGTCCAGTATCATTGGTTTACTTGGTATGACAAACCTGTCTAGTGAGTGGGAGGGAGGGATTGGCGGGGTCTGGAAGAGGTCATAGATTTTTTGGGATGGCAAACAGGCCTATGGCTGTGAATGTGCAAAATCAAAGCTCATGATATTAGGTCCAATGGATGGGCTGGAGTGTGGGGGTGGGGCGGTGAGGTGGGAGTGTCGTGGATCGGCCGTGAAAATTAGTGGAGGTGTGTATATGGGTGGTAATGCTCAGTGGCGAGGGAGAGAATAATTCAAAGGGTTGTGGTAGATAGGTATTGGGAAGATTGTCAGGATTGAGGGGACCGACACATTCTTCAGCTACACCAGAGGGTCACTGTGGTCAATGTGCTTTTGTACAGCTTAAATTGGCATTGTGAGCAGCTTTGTACCCTTTGGTGTATGGGATGTCGGAGATTGTGGAGCAGAAGTTTTCGTTTTATCTGGGCGTATAGGGTGCGATTGGTTGAAAGAGAGGTGGAACACTTCCGGTAGGGCATTGGGTTGGGCTGGGTGTTATTTCATTTAGAAAGCAAGGTTGAAGTGTGTTCATATGTGAAATGGGGTTAGCTATAGGGCTCAGGGGAGGATGGGAGTGGAGGGTTGGGGTGGGATGCTGCAGGGAGATCTTCGGAGATTGTGGAAGGGACAAGATTGAGTGATGGTGACGGTGTTGTTGCGTCTATTGATGATGGTCAGAGTGCCGGAGTAACTTGCGGGTAAGGGGGCTCCATGCGAGAGAGGAAGATATGGGCCTAGCGTAGGTAGTGGCCAAACGGAAAGTGAGTGTGTACCGATGTACGCTGGGAAGACAATTTGGGGCGGTTTTAAAAGGGTTAGCATCCGGCCACGCGTGAGGGAGGTAACTGTTTAGGTTTCTTACAGATTATTGGCGTTCTGGGGGTTGGTTCTACGAAAAATAGCGCGAATAAGGAGGGTGGGGTGTGGTCAGGTTTGGGGGTAGTTGATTCAGCTTTTCATGTAGTGTATTTTTGTGAAAGCCTAGGGATTGTCGGAATGGTTAGGAAAGTAAATCGGTATGTGGGGGGGAAAGGGTTGTCGCGTTTTGAGAACACTCAGTTTAGGAATGTAGGGTGGGGTTGGGTAAAAGGTTCAAATAGGGCAGTGGCTCTTACTTAATGGTTGATTTTGTGTATTATTTCATGGGAAAATGAGAGACAAAGGGGGGAGGAGGAAATAGGATGGCTAGCAGAATCCTTTTATAGAACAAAGTGTCGCAAACAGGAATTATATGGTAGGTGGTGGGAGGTAGAGGATTTCTCGGAGGGCTAAGGGACTTTCTTTTGAGGATTTATGGTCTTTATAAGCGGTCAAGGGGAATGAAAGGGCTGGGCATTCCCAGGGGGGGGGAGGTGTGCAAAGAGGACGATTGTGTGAGTGTTCTGCTGTGGTATTGTGTGAAGAGAAGGATGTTGAGCGTGATAACAATGTGATATTCAATGTAATGTTTGGTGGTTATTGTGAACACCGATGATTATATTCTCTAAGGATTCCTTCATGTTTAGTAAGGACTGTACATAAGCATGTTAGTATATAACGTCATATTTTAATCTGTAATTATACATGTTCTTCCTATATATGAGCAATGTTAACTTGTCATAAAAAAATGAGGTTTTCATACCTGTTTTTTTCAACTTGTGGAACGTTTTGGTATTGTATATAATGTAAGATCTTGACTGGGTGTGTTTTTGCTTATATATTGTTACAGTGTCTTTTTATTTCAACCATTTTCAATTATATATGTTTTCAAGTGAATGAGTTTTTGATCTTGTGTATTTTGCAGGTGTAAACTGGTCAGTTTTTTCATTTGGGGGGGGGGGTAGGAGTTTAAGTAATCTCTGCATAGCAGGCATGTGACACACATGTCATGTTATATTAGATGTCTAAGGGTTCGTCCATTCTTGTAGGATTTTGGGTTATGGGGGGGGAAATGTTTATAGAGTATCTCAGGCAGGTAAATAATCTGTTGCTGGAGGGAATAATGTGTAAACTTTTATTTATTTATTGTGTAGGTTTAATGTATGTAGGTTGTTTTAGGGGTGATATTTATTATAAGACTGCTAATACTATCAAGGATGTTGGTGGTTGAGTGGTTGACGGCAGACCACAGTTACTAGGCATGTGGGGGGGCGATTGAGTGTCAGCGGTTGTGTTCTTAAAACCACCACCATGAACGATATTAATTATTACCATAGGGTTATATGAGGGTTTAGGGTGGTTTGTGTTATATGGTGGATGTGAGCCTATCGGGTTCAGTCATTCTTGTATTTTAGTGTCCGCCGTGTAGCTGGCTGGAATGTGTTTATAAATATATTGTATTGAAGGTATTAATGCTTTTACAAATGTGTATGTTTAAGAGGATTTGTCATGTGTTTAAATCTAAGGTGAAAAGTGGCACGTTGTCATGGGGGGGGGGGGGGGAGTGTAAGCTTTTAACTGGGTGGGTTGTATATGTATGTGTATGTGTATATATGTATATAATTTATATATATTTGTCTTTGTATGTGTATGTATATATATATATTTATATATATTATATTACTTTATATTATTATATTTATTTATTATATATATATATATATATATATATATTATATATTAAATTTATATATATACTATATCTATTTTATATATATATACGAATATCTTTTTAATATATATAATATATATATCTGATATATATATATATATATATTTATTGTTTATGTTGTATATGTATATGTATGTATAGATATATATATATTTTATTATAATATCGTCAGACCACTTATTCATGTGAAGCACAGGTACGTACAAGCGGTGTTTGAGTGCAGCAGGCCCGTTCATGTCTTTATATTATGTGCTTCTTTCAGTACCTGTGTAGTCACACGTTTGATTATTGTTCACTGCCTGTATCTTGTTAACATATTGACTTTATGTACCCCTATATTTTTTGTACGAGTGTTAAATAAATATAAAAAAAAAGTTACAATTTATAACAATCACTTCGTCTGGCACGAGAGTCAGATGATGACGGTCGCAATTGCACCCAGGACGCCCACTGAATCCTTTCCATTTATGCGGATTTCTTGGTCCGAAAGATGTGAGGGAAGGAAGGGGGAGAGGCTTTGCTATGAGGTGTGGGGGGCGAGGGGTTTAGGGTCATGTGAGAGGAGGGCATGGGATGGGACGTCGAGATTTGCATGGGGGAAGGTTGAGGCGGAGGCTGTTGTTCAATATGAGTTACTGGCAAGGCGCGGGGTATAGATGGGTTATCAAATGATTTTTAATAGAATTCAATGGGGGCACATAAGTATGTCTTTTGGTTGGAGGGTCATGAATTGTAGCGGTCGGGAGGGAGAAAGTAGGACAAACTAGAGAAAACGGGTGTAGTCGTATTAGTTTACGCCAAAAAAAAAAGCCAAGAGGGAAGAGTATTGAGTGTGTACAAGGCTATTTCGCTAATGTGTGGCGACTACGAGATTTTTCGCGAAGTAATTCGGGCAATAGGATGAAGAAGGTGTTAGGTGGGGTTTTTCATAAGGGGCAAGATGGGTTATTCGGCAGAAGCATGAGAGATGGGCATCTGGCCCCGCATTAGGGATTTTATTGGGAGGGTAGCAGAGAGGGGTGGGCTTTTGGGCATTGATTGGGAAAATGCACATACGACTGTGTAGATAGAACTTTCATGAGGGCTAGTTTGTTGAATCTCGTTTTGCATTGGGAGTGGTGAGGTGGGTTGATACACTGTATTTCGTCTGCAATGGTGCGAGTACGGAGTTTTTTTTTTTTTTTTTTTTTTTTTTTTTTTTTTTTTTTTTTTTTTTTATTAAAAAAACAACAAAGAAAAAATTAATGGTAGCGTTGGGAAGGCATGTTAAGGATGGAGTGGGTTTGAGAAGGGATGTCCCCTGTCCAAACATATTGTTTGCAGTGAGGCAGCATCATTTTGTGGTTATGGGCTCGTGAGGGGAGGGGGGATTTTAAAATGGGAAGAGGGGGGTAATTTTTTTTTTTTGGGGGGGGGTGTAACGATGTGGTGGGATATGGGATGATACCACTGTTTGATGCAGGAGTGGGGGATAGGTTTACGGTGTGACAGTGTGTTGGTAGCTTTTTCGGGTAGGGCATCTGGCATGCGGTGTGATCAGAGCATAAAATCAGGTTTGCTGGAGGGTGGGTGCCTGGGTGGGGGGGGCTTGGGGTCTTGGAGTTTGGGTGGGAAGTAGTGGATAGGCTTAAAATTTTGTGGAGTTATTACACATGGCAGATGCGCAGGAGGCTAGGGCTGGTGAATTTCGGAGGTGGAGGGGGAGAAGGCAGTAAAAAGTGTTTTGTTAAGGAGTTTACGGGCGGGGGACGTACCTTACAACAGTGGGCGATAATTGTAAATTCATTAGTTTATTGTAAAGGTATGGAAGTATGGTGTGGTGTTCCATTGAGGACCTCCAGACATACATGAGATTCAGAGGAGGGCCCATTCATTATTGTTTGGGGTTTCGGGAGGGCCATGGCTAAGCAAGGAGGTGGTGATGTCAAATATACGCAGTGGAGGAGTAGGTCTTTTAGCGATGGGCGAGAGAAAAGGCTTTATATGTGAAACAAAGTTCGTTAGGGAGGGGGGGCGAAAGAGGGGTTAGAGTGGGAAAGTGATGAAAAGGATGTGCGGAGATGGTGGAGCGGAAACAGAATTAATTGAAATGTGTGGATATGCTGAGGTCATTGTGATTTGATTAGGGCGGTGGAAAAAACTTTGCGGTGGGGCGTTTGTGGACCGATGAGTAGTAGAAGGACGGAAATAATCCCAGGGGGGTATCGGTGTATCCCTTGTATGTTTGGGGTATTGATATGGGAATGGACTTGTCGAAAGCTTAAGTTAATGCGAGAGTTACGGAGTTTGTTTATAGGTTTAATGGGGATATTGCATCGAAAGACTGTTTTGTGTTCAATGGGATTGGTGGGGAAAACAGACATGCGAGCACTGTGGAGAACAGGAAACAGCTTTCATTGCGGTTATTTCTGTGGAAGGTTGTGGGTAGGTAAGGTGTGGTTAGCGAAGGTTTTTAGGGTTGATGGGTCGGGGGTAATGTAGAGACCCTGCGAAGCCTTAAACTTTAGAAGTATGTGGGTCTCCAGAGAAGGGAAAAGGGCAATTCTGTATGTAGTGGTGGATTTTCTGTATATTTCCTGGGGATGAGGGAAACGGGGAGGAGGAAGAATTAGGAATTAGAGGCAATTGCGGCGGGCATTATATAAGAACGGTTTGCAGAAACTAACTTATTTACGGGGGAACAGTGGAGGTTACGGTTTTCCGTAGACTACTGCAAACTTATGGTCAATGGCCACCCACTCAGGTTGGCGGAGCTAATTACAAGGTAAAGGACTGGTTTCCTTTATTAGGCGGGGTTGCTTTAGTTTTTTGGAGGGGAGAGTGTTTAAGGTAAAAGGATGGTGAAGGATTATGTGAGGGGTTGGGATCGGTATGTACTGGTGGTTGCTGTTGTTGACATGTAAGTTATGTGTGGCAAGATTTTGATGAGCCCAAGATTTGTATATAAAATAGGTCCTTGATTTAAAAAAGGGTTATAAAAGTCCACTGTCCATGTTCGTCTACCAGTTGTTGCAAGATAATTTTTCTGGTATGTAATTTCGCAGTTTTTTATTGTAAATTTGTTGGGAATTTCTTTTCGGCTTTAGACGATGGTTTTTATTGTTTTTACATAGTTGTTTTCCTTCCACTTTTGTAAGTTATTAAGTTCTCGTTGCTGGATGGCAACGTTCTATGCTGTAAAAAATTTTTTGCAGTTGTTGATGCTTTATCGCTTATGTAATTTTGGCAATGCTTATTTTGTTATAGAGATATGTTTTCGGATAATTACCAGCTTTGTTATTAAGTTAAATCTCCATTATCAGGTGCATTCGTATATATAAAATGTTACGAAAAAATTATGTA